>JAYDZE010538126.1:0-14912 GCA_034509125.1 Monilaria moniliformis
CCTCTACTTAGATAGCTAATCTGATCATATCTACAAATTTCTCAATCATAGGAAAGCACCTCAAAAATGGGCAAAAACCTTAGATCTTAGAGACACAAACTTCATGGGGGCGAGACGACCAGCACGAGCTCAGAGCTCGGAGGCGCTGCAGGTACTCCCCGAGGGCGAGGAGGCCTTTGGCTGCTTGACGGGTAGTGAGGATGCGGGAGATCTGCTGCAGCGTCTCTTGCCGGAGATGATCAGCCTGCTTGCACGAAAATCGTGTTCTGTAAACATACGGAGACGGAGATGAAGCAAGAAAATGCCGTGAGGTGATCGGGATCTTTACCTGAATGACGAACCTGACCAGATCTTCGAGCTTGTTCATGGCGGCTCCGATCTGAGGTAGGTAGTTCCCTTCGCGCAGTAGGCCGTCCGCGATGGCCTGGGCTAGGATGAACTGGAGCTTCTCCATCCCCTGCGACAGAGCGTCTTCCGCTTGCTGACACGACTGAGTGAGATTAACAATGTCGAGATGTTGCTGCTCGGTCAAGGCGTCTAGGTGTGGCGATAGCACCTGCTGACAAACGTATGTTTACGCCTTGTCAGAACGACGTGCAATGGAACAGTATTTTAGAAACGGGGGAGGGGGAGTCTTGCGTAAGATGGTTTGACGGGTCAAGATTCTTCACACAGAGTCTTGACCCGGATCCAAACTCGAAAACACAAATTATAAATATTTGACCATTCAGATGATCTTACACAGATGTGTCTTTACCTTGAGGAGTTCTGAAGGCCGAAATCCCCCGATCCACAGGAAGAAACGCTCGGCCGATGTCTTCCACATGCCGGACATAATGTAGAAAACGTCGGCCCTCGCCGCCGTTACTTTCATGGCAAAGAGCTCGAAGTAATGCCTCATTCCACCCTCAACGAAAATCTGCAGCTCCATATCTCCCATATCAGAATGCAAAGCATTCTTCAAGTCCGAGACTTGTTGATTTTGCTCCTCCACCCAGTGCCCGTACTCAAGCTCAAACGCGGTGATCCCTGCACGTCGGTTTCAAGAATCAGAAGCTTATTCTAGCATAATCGAGCTGAAGCAAAGCAAAGAAGGCGAAACGGACCCGGATTCTTATTTCCAGTGTAGGCAAGCTGACTAGCATCTATGCCACCACCTACACACAACCCCTGCTGTCGGGCCCGATCGAGCTCTTGCTCGAGCTGAATGAGCCTCAGCTTACTGTTCTCTAACTGCTGCACGTATGCCTGCCAAAAAAGCTCGTTGAGGAACAGTCTAGAAGGTGCAGTGAACAATAGTGATGGTGTTGGTCTTTACCTTCTTCCGGAGACGGCTCTTACGAGCAGCTTCCCGGTTCTGAGCAAGGCGTCTCAGCACCTTATCATCGGGTTTGCTTGCTTCTTGATCGTTTCTATGTGAAGCTGCAAAGGTTCCATGTGAAGTATCCTCGGACTGCAACAGAAAAAATCGAACTCAGACAAGGTGTGTTGACTCAAGAAACAGACGAAACGCAGTTATTGGAATGAGCTTCTCACCTGGTTGTCTAGATTGGCATTGACCTCCAGCATCACCGGTGGAGGCGGGGGCGAGTCGAGCAAGGTGTTTCTGAAGTCTCCCCACATGCTCATCTGATGGACCGGCTCGTATAGGCCCATCCGTCGTGAGGGAACGAACTGTGTGGTCGTGGAATTCATCCTGGAGGCTGGATCACCACAGATGCAAGAACGGTTCAGTGTACGAGGATAAGGAAAGGGTGAAACACGAGATGTAACAAAACACAAACGTGTCTAGGCAAGAGTGGAATTTCTATCTACTAATGGAATCATATCCATACATAAAGCTTCGATTTGGCAGGTGGAAGCTGGCCAAAAACAAGAATCTTGAATGAGATCAGTTTCCAAAATTGGTTCACATATTCTCTGAGGAATATATCTCCTGTTTCACTTCACCAAATCGAAACGAGACCAGCTAGATGGACTCAGAGTTACGGGGAGAGGATCAAAGAATCCATGAAGCTAAAGTGATCAAGATGTAGTTTCACTCTCATTTTCAGTTATCAATCAATAAAATATGAAGAAATCAATGGACTTCTGTCATCTTTCAAAGCAATTGCAAATTTTTACAACAAATCAATCTATACGAAGCAGGCAGGTCGCTTTTTATCAAACCGGGAGGCATCAAAACTAGTCGAACGACACGAGTTTGCCCCTTTTATTGGGCTGCGCACGACAAGTAGCTGCTGGGCTTTCTCCTCGTTGAATAACAAAACAAGCTAAAGAAACCATATTGCAGATGTGGATGTGTGGAATTCTTGATCGATCAAACATAAATGATACATGTAGAAGAATCTTCTAAAACAGAAACACAACAAGAGAGAGAGAGAGAGCCCACTTGGAGAAGTAAGATTTTTTGCTCAAGCGGAGGCCCTCCGCAAAAAAGTGTTGATCAAAACTCCATTATCTCCCATGCGCAGTTTGCAGCAGTGAAGAAGAAGAAGCATCGAATATGATTGGAAAGGCAACATCTTTTTCGAAATATTTCTATTTAAATGCCTAAATAAAATATAAAAAAAAAGGAAGAAAAAAAGAAAAGGGTCACTGCAACTGTTGCATATAAATTGTGGGAGTTGGGGGTGTGAAAGGATATTATAATTTGTAGTCATCACTGTGTGTGTGTTGTTATTGTAAGCTACAGTATTTGGACAATTAGGGAGAGAAAATAGAATGGTGAGATTTCCACTAAGAAACAAGGGAATTAAAGTAAGCAAAGCAACAGTGGTTATGTTTTGCGTTGAATATGCGCACCAGGTCACTCTCACTACATTTGGCTTACTTGCCCCTTGACCTCATCAATCAATCATTAACCCCTCAATGTTTCTGAACATCTTGTGTTTCAATATCATCAATTAATAGACGGATCGAATAAGTATCGGAATAACATATTAACACGGAGTAGTCTGGCTGGTGCTGAAATCAGCGAGTTTGTGATATGAAATCGAAAGTTCGGACGTCGCTAATATTAGATTGAGTCTATATAGTACAAGGTTCTCGTGTTTCAATATCATCAATTAATAATAATAATATTAGAAAATATAATTATTTTGTGGGACGAATCGAGCGAGTATTGGAATAGAAGATTAAAATAGAGTGGCCTAGCTGGTGCTAGAATCGGCGAGTTTGTGATATGAAATTGAAATTTCCGACTTGGATAATATTATTTGGATATTAAGGTTTAAGAGAGTTTTTTTAGGGGTAAGGTTTAAGAGAGTTATTATACTAGTTAATCGACTATTAAGTTTAGTAAAAGTATTGGAAGAGTGAAAGACATTACCAGAAATGGACACGGACAACGATGAAGAGTATTGTTGGAAAATGGATGTGGAATGTTTAGTAAAACCAAAATTTATTATGGTATATGATATATCCTTTGGAATTAATTGTATCGGATTAGAGATTTTAAGTCTATATTTAGTGTAGATTAATTTGGTGTATTTGTGCAAACTCGATTTGAGATGTGCAAAGTTAACTAGTACTTGTAATTGAGAAACACAAGTATTCCATATTAGAAAAAATAATGGAGTACTAAGTTATTATTAAATGCATCCACGCCATTAAGGTGTACTCCATGCATGTAGTTTGAGTTCAGCATGTGCACGTCCCAATATAATAAATGTGAGTGTATCTGTTCAACCTCCGACTAACGTTTTTGAAATCGTACCATCAAATTGAGTCTACTAAAAATTCATTTTATAATTTCTAAATTTACAATTTAATTTTATTAATTCCAAATGGATATACTATATTATTCCAACAAGTATCAAGTGTGCCAAATAGAACTCTCAGTGCCTTGAGCTTTATTTATCTAATAAGTTTTTTTTCTTTTTAATGTTGAAGCTGAAGAATTGAAAGTGCATTCGAAAAGCGGCAAAGAGATTGGAAAGTGCATAACAAGCGCCCTAAAGAGCGTGGGAGAGATACTGGGAATTTTTATATAGTTGTTCTTATTTCGCGGGAAGTGAAGTGACGAAAACAAACTGCTCGTTCATGATAACAAATATACATACAGATTCAAATATAGCACCAACAATTAATATGCCTCAACGTAAAATAATTATGAAAAAGTATCCAATATTTCAAATAATTCACGTTTGTGTCTCAAAAACAATTTACAACACTTGGAAGATGACGTGTCTTGTTGGAGCGCACATGTGGCATATTTGATGTAGAAATCTTAAATATCAATTTATGTCCCAATATTTGAGCAAAATAACAAATATGTCTCAACGTACGCATACTTGTAAAAAAATATCAATCGTTTTAGAAAAATAAAATTTGTATCCCAAAGGAGATTTTCGGGCATGGAAGATGACATGTCCAGTCGGAGTACGTATGTGACATGTCTGACATGACCTAAAAATTGGCTATGGAGTTCTTATCAAACTTATAAAAAAAAAACACTATCGATTCTTATTACAATTAGCACATAATATATTCATCATCGAAGTGGTAGTTGAGCCTACTCGGAATGCTTTCTTAGCTACCCCACCTGAAATCCACATCGTAGACATTGAATAGCGGCAAGCTCCCTACAACCACATAGTTCACCCTGACGTCCTTGTACTAGAATATCATTGTCTTGCTCTCCCACTCCTCGTTGCTCTTGTTGACTGCCTAGAGAAAGCGGGCGCCGCCATGTTGAATTCATATTTTAGTTTAAATTTTTTACAAGAAGTCCACATTAAATTTTGAGATCTTGTTAGATACGCCTTATACACAATCTGACAAGACACATTATTTTTTAGCGACAATTTTTTTTGTAATACAAATGAGATTTATTTGAATTTTTTGGGGATTTTTTACAATCATGCATACGTTGGGACATATTTGTTATTTTGCTTAAACGTTGGGACAATAATTGATATTTAAGAATTCTATATCAGTTTTGAGGTCATGTCAAATATGCTACATGAGTGCTCCGGCAAGACATGTCATCTTTCGAGCGTCGGAAATTATTTTTGGGACACAAATGTGATTCTTTTATAGCTTGGGTACTTTTTTACATTTCTATTTACGTCGGAGCATATTAATTATCGGCTGCATACGTTGTGACAATAACTGATATTTACCCAAAATATAATATTGAATGCAATTTCGGTCGTTCAAATATATAAATTTAATAAAAGCGTTTGAATTCAAGATTCCCATTAACAAAAATTGGTGATAGGTTCTATTTTAAATTATACTTTGTATATTATTTTTTAGATTTTAGAACACCACCTAAATACAATTATTCAAAGGGGTGTCCACTCTTATGTGTGTGGATCAAATCCGGTCTTATCAAAAAATATTTTTTTTAAAAAGTAATTTTTTTATTTATAATAATAGTTACTTTTAACAAGTTAATTTTATCAAACTAACTTTTATATACAAAACAATAACTTATTCTTGGATCTCATGGCAAGGGAGAATTTACACAATTTTTTGTCTTATTCAAAATAGTTTGGTGATGACAAATTATTATTATTATTATTATTATTATTATTATTGAAATTAGTGATGAATAAAAAACAATATATTTCACATCACATACACAATATTTATATTAATATATAATCTACTCTTACATATTATTCGTCTTTACACCTGAAATTCCACCAAATAGCAAGCCAGACCAATAATAGATGCCGCTATACTATTAATCTTTTAATTTAAGTTATGTGATTTGTACTTCCATTTATATTTTATCATAGTTAATCTCTATTTAATATTATAACACATTCTATCCACTTAACACCCCAAATCTTCCTTTTAAATTAAATTAAATTAATGAACCCAAATATGTTACCTCTAAAGTTGTGCAACCCTAACCTCTACTTTATTGCTAATCAATGACTCTTCAAATCTTTTAGAGACATCTTGCATCTGATTTTTACTCACAAAAATTTTAAATAAATAAATAAATCTTTTTTAGAGGCATTGATAAATGATAACCCTAACTCGTTCGAGTAGCCACAGTTCTTATTCTTCATGTTTAAGCTTCATTTACATGTCTCTTTTCATTTGGATGGTTAATTCGGTGGTTTATATGTGTACCTAATTGTTATTATTTTATCACATTTTGTGTCTAGTTCACGAATAATTAAATACATGCTAATGAAATTTAGTATACGATACAGTGTTTTAATTGTTATAATTAAAATCATTTCTAATTTTAAAAAAAGAAAATCAATAATAACCAAGCTTATGTGATATATAATACTAAATTTTGAAAGATTTGTTATCAATTTAACCTTTGGAGACTGGATAGAGCTTTCACAAACCAATGAGCCCTTACTTTATCGACACCCAAGAACTTTTTATTATCACTATTTTATTCTAGTATGAATTCAATTTAATTAAATATTACCACTCAAATCTCTTGCCACATATTTCACTATTGCACTTTACTATAGGAGGCTTTATTCTATTAATTTATTTTTTGAGTGGAGTGATTTTTTTTCTTGTGAACAAGATCAATAATGGTTCTTCATTTAACTTCGTGGTAACTCGAATCCCCGACTTATTAATTGAAGAAAAAACGTTATTAATAAAATATATAATATAAATTATGCCACATCAAACTTTTACGGCAGAATTACTAGATTTTTTATATATAATTTTATGTTTCTATATATGTGCATAAGTCTATAAGAAACCTCACACGAAAATTAAATGTTTTATTATTTACCATTTGTTAGTTTCACAGGTATATAGTGCACCTACTGAAATGTGTTGAATATTGCAGGTTATTACACACACACACAAACTATATTATGTGCATAAAAATGATAAATTAGCACTACACTAGATGATGTAGATTCATTCTTTCGGGTGATATAATTAATAAAGGCACCAAAATTATTATTTCATTAAAAAGGATATATAATCGGACAAGCGTGACAGATTTGACTTAGATGTCGATTAATGACATTACACTAAGATGACCAATATCATTGATTGTTAATTAATTGTATAATCGAAAATAATTTATGTAATAATTGCTACTTCATTTGATGTGGCAGTGTGTAAATCATGCGTGTAAAACCTGTTACCACAAAAGGAACAATCTTTTATTTATATTTAAGTGCAAATCTCAAAGCTACTTACACTAATACACCTCATAATGGTGAAAATTATTTTAAATTAATTCCAAAGTGGAAATCAACTTTTTGATTCACGTGCTTTCTCACGTGCCAAATCATAATTGATCCTTTTCTGTTACTTTTTAAAACCAATATTTTTTCTATTAGAATTTCTGAGTTACAACAAACCCACATTAAGGCACGCATGCAAGTTCTCGTCAATATAAATGATTATGCCTATTATATTCATTAATAAATAAGAGTTATTACAAAAAAATAAAACTTATTCGTCTAACAAGTCAAAATTTATGGGACGATACTCATATTTTATTACATATTTTGTAGTTTTATTAGTGTTTTAATAGTGATTTAGATTTAAAGTATAGATATGTTAGACGAACTAATGAGCAAAGATTTGAAGGATTAAGAAATTATTATGTAGGGATCCCATAAATCACTAGCTTGATTCAGGGAAATTTTGATTTAACCGAGTTGGAGATCCTCCACCATGAGGAATATTTTATTTTAATATTATCAAAATGATCTAAAGAGAATAAAGTGATATATTGTTTTAGTTAAAACTCCATCCCATTAAGAGAATTAAGAGAAATGAGTAAATGCCACGTATAACTTCTACCAATAATGGTTAATAAGACTTAATTCAAGTGGTAAGACTGAGTTATCTAAAGACTTTGCAGAGGTTTTGATTTCAAATCATGTCTTCATACAGTGTATTTTCCTACCTTACGGTGATGTAGTTATTCCGCCTACTTGCGGTGTAAAAAAATTACTTTTTCTTTTAGCCGTGTTATATTTATAAAATGACACCAATGTGTAAAATGCGATAAGCAACAAAAGGTCTTAATCAAGAGTTTGGATGGCCCTATCTCTCAATAAGTGAAATTTTGGAATTATTGTATAAAACAAGGTAATCATAATTTATCGAGGGCGGAAAAGGAAATATAAAATTAAATCTTGTGGTTGCGGGAATCGGCATTATTAAAGAAAAAAATTATAGTAGCGGAAAAAAATAATGCAGTATGCTCCCCTTGGATATGAATAAAGCAAGAGCATATTAATTAGTTCTTGGTTCCATACTTCCATCTCTCTCTCTTTCACACACATTCCCCTTGATGACTCAAACTTCAATCCAATATATTGAATGTTGATGAAGCGTCTTACCAATTTCATTGTCAATTTAGTATATAGTATAGTAATATCATATAAGCCACAAATGATAGAGACATAATTGAACAAGACAAATGTTTGAGCACTCGATTACAAAAAATAAGGAGTAAAAGATCTTAATTATATCAAATAAAAGTTAATTTGATGACCCATCAATATAAAAACATTACGAAGTTCATAGATGAATAAGTATGCAAGAATGATATATTATCTTGATGAGTAAATGCACTAATGGGTTTTTAGGCCTTCATATATCAATTATAAATTTATTTGAGATAATATCAATAAAAGAAGTCGCCGCAAAGCCCTAAAAAATTCCAACGTTTAAGGCAAAAAGTTAAAAAGATAATAAAGTTACCTACTTCAGAAAAATTTTAGGACTGCAGTTTGCTTCCTACACTATGCTATTGTTATGTCTAATATGTTATATATCTCTATTACAAAGTGTATGTTAATGATGCACATATGTAATATATGAATAAAGTAGGAAAAATGAAAATCACTTATTTTTATTTTGCCTAGGAAGGAGCATGATTGACCAAAATATATCATTGACTAGCAGCTGCAGATTTTTCCTGCGGTCAAAATCAAAAGATTCAAAACGATTAATCAACGGCGTGAGCTAGAAAATTATCTTAGTAGGTACAAAAATATATATGGAGCAGAAGTTATATATGAGGGTTATGTGTTGTGTGAAAATATATATGGAGAATTTATCTTGTGTGAAAGTATAGAATGGTGAAGGGGGCATTTGTCATTGCTGGTTATAGGTTGGCTTCGTCCCTGCGACCAATTACTAAGGTATAATTTGATTTGTCAATTTGAATTTTTAACCAAATATACACATAAGTCAAGCTATTTACACGTAAGAACCTACGCATGCATGCATTCATGCACTAATTGCAAGAAACCATGGTTTTGAGTGGATGCTAGCTAGAAATATACACCAATTCATCCACTTACAATAAAAAAAAGTGATCATAATAGATAAACTATAATATTGTTTAGGTTACTAATTAGGTCATTGTGTTAGTTTTTGAATCCATATTGTGTTTCAATAACTTTACACATTATATAAATTATGTGCAATTTGACATAAGCATTGACCCAATGTTAATATATAATGATATAATTAGAGGGGCCCATGTCAGATATGTTGCATGTGAGTTACATATATGTATTGGCACAAAATTGAACCAAACCAACATGATTTAGTTGAAACAAATAAGTGGTGAAGCTTAAGCAACTACATGTAGTACTTTAAAATTTCAAAATAAGTTGGGCTATGAAAATATCAAACCAAGTACTCATATGGAAGATCTTTTCAAAATAAGTTTGGACCATTTAAGCTCATTTAGGGTTTCTTTGTTTTCTTTATTGTATAAATTTTATATAGTTTTCTTCAATTTTGTCCAATTTAAGGTGTGATGGAGCTCAATAGTTGCAATCCTATTTATGCCATAATGTAAAGGCACCATGATTGTGGTGGAGAAGGTGGAATGATGGTTGGCTAATTGTGGAAGTGATTTTCCTTTTCAACATATTCTCTCTCCCAATCTCTCTCTCTCTCTCTCTCTCTCTCCCCATATATATATGTCTAAATCAACAAGGGAAAGATACACACAACAATTTGCACTATTTTCTTTATTAATTATTATTTATAGTTTGAATGTGCGCTTTAAAAAGTAGTTTTCCCACTAAGAATGGCTAATAATGTGTCGTCACGAAAAAATAAAGGCTTCATCTACTTATTATTCTTCTCCCATGAATTTGGATAATTCGTTGTACAACTATAACGACTATCCTAAAGTTAGGCGCCTTTTTGCCCTATGCTTTTTCTGCAATTTTTTCAAGTTTTGTTTTTCTTACCTACTTTGTTTCGGATTGATTTTGAAACATGAAATTCAGTCACAATGTATTCACACTTAGAATAACTAGATTTAATCACATACAATTTGAAAAAAACTTGTAGATCAATGGTTCATCGATCAATATTTGGTAAAAAGAACTTTATAAGTTTTCAAAAATTGAACATACGAACCATCGAATTGAAATTCAATTCATGTTAAAAACATATCAATTGGTAGAACCCTCGACAAAGAAAACAAATATTTTGTACTGAATTTTATGTATTCGTAAGATTATTTTGGGAAGTCAGTAGAGACGTGCAAGACCAAGTCAACAACTAGATATTTCAGTCTTTCATCCAACATATAAAAAGTTTCCTGTTTCGGCTCGAATTTTATTTTTTGAAATTTTCACAATGATTTGAACCCTAATCGTCAATTATGGTTCACAAACCTCATCCAACGCTTCAGTCTCACATTTGAGCTGTCAAATTCAGTCCGACCTAAAAGTTGGGCTTATGTTCGGACCAAGCTGGGCTGCCAATGTATATACCTAAATAACTTTCTGGTTGAATCATTTCAAGAAAAATACACAAAACTTCAATTTTTGGGTCAGATTGAGTTGAAAAGAATTAGGCCTGGTTGATTTTTGAGGCATGTTGCCCTTGCCTGATGACTTTAGAAGGACCAAAACTCTCACGAGTCATGCAAGAGAGAATATGTTGTTAATTGATGATGATATACTATATATATGACAGTAATCTCATCTCTAATTATATTAATTAATTTTAATTTAAGTATCTTGACCTAGAAAGTTTGTCTGAAAATTGCATAATGCTTTTACTATATACCCTCTCTCCCTCTCATAAAAACATATGCACTTTACTTTTTCTTATGTCTCATAAAACCATATCAATTTCTTTCTTTTCTTTTCTACACACCACACCACAAAATGTTAAACAATTTATTTACACTTATTTTACATAACTCTATATAAATAATACTAAAATGATTTTTTTTCTCCACTTACAATACAAATAATGCTAAAATTCTTAAAACTGGTGATCGAAGATATTTGCATATTTTTATGGTTCCATCTTTCTATGTGGGCCGTAAATGGGCCATCACGTCTATCTCAATACTAAATCAGCCCAAATATGAAACAATAGGCCCAGCAAAATTGTATTTTTCCCGATAATTAATTAGCGATTAATTAAATTTATTTCTTAATCACTTCATAATTTCCACAGTTAATGCGAAAAATAACTTTAATTAAACACACTCGTACTCGAATCATCGGGCAGCAGTGACCAGGATATCTTTGGCTTGATCAAAGGCTGCCCGCACTGCCCGAACCCCTCTCCGGGGGAGATTACGGTCAGCTCCCTCAAGAATCACCATCACCAAGTCACTATTCTTTCCTGCTTCCTTTTTTGATGCAATTATTTTACATCCTGCTGTCACTATAGATTTCTCCGCTCGATCGGACGGTCCAGAATGAAAGTTGCCTCAGATCTCTGCTCCTCCGCCTTTTAGCTCTCCAGATCCTCAGTTCTCCTCCATCCAGCCTCGGATCTGTTCTTCCGGTAAGATTTCTCTCTCTCTCTCTCTCTCTCTCTCTTTCTCTAGATTTTGTTTCGCGAATCCCGCTTCAGATTTTTGTTCCGCTAAAGATACTCTCACTCAGCTTCTTCATGATTCTCGACTGACTTTCTGGATTTTCTTACGGTTGACTTCGGATTTGTGAGAGAATCGTCTCGGATCTGGATATACGATTATTTTTTTCGCTTCTTCTGCGATTTTTAAGCTCGAAACAGTTTGATTACTGATTTTTCATTTTTTGTTGTAATTTTTTCTATGGAGAATAAATTGTACTTATTTATTGATTTTTGTGATTCAAATTTTCAATTATTTGCAGAAAAAGTACCTATTGTCGTCTTCCATTTATTTAACTTTTTTCAATTTTTCTTGCTGAAGTTTCTTAATTTTAAGCTCTGTTTTTTTCATTTTACTGTTTTTCGGTTTTGTTAATGGAATTAATAATATTTTTTCAGATCTGACGGTTGAGGTTTTTTTGCAGCTAAATTTATTGAGTAAAAGATGGAGATTAACTGTGGTCCAGTTAAGGTAACCACACTTCAGCAGAGCCTGCTAATGTGCGCCGGCGGAGAAGCGGCTTTAGCGGCTTCCCTGGTTTCTGCGCTGGTCAAAGCTCATCTTGCAGTCTCAGCCCACTTTCAGGTAATTAACAATTAAATCAATCTTGTTCTCAAATTTTGCAAGAAGTTGGAAAATGATCTTTTTTATTGTTATTATAGAATAATAATAATAATAATAGTAAGTTGATAAGAGGATGCTGGAAAATCGTGGTCAGAAGTTGAATTTTAATTTATGGTGCTCGATTTTGTTGCTTTTGTGTTACTATTTTGTAGTTATACTGAAATTTTAATTTATATTTTTAAGGTAATTTGAATTGTTTAAATATGAAATATTTTTAGATTTTAATTTTGTGAACCTTTTATTAATTTGTGGTATTGGGCACTTAGATATTGGAATATATAAATAAAAAATGAAAAAATTTGGTCGTCACAATTGGATGTGAGCCGTGTGTTGTGTTGTGACGACGGCCTTCGAATATTCCTTTGGCTTATTCTGTTACCGTTAGTTAAACGATTATTCTTCTGAATATGTTATTGACCCGATCAGACTATACCCGATCCGTTTGATTTTAAATAAGTAAAACATTAAAGGGTCAAAGACCCACTTTAGTCAAATTGGGTTCAAGCTATTCACTATATCTTATAATGTTAATTTAAGTATTTGATTGTATCACTATGGAATTTAAACTTGTAACGATAATAAGAAAATTAAGTATAAAAGCATTTGTTCGAGAATCGACAATATTAAGTCACTATGTCATGGGGTAGCATAGAATTTCTCCAATATTTTTTGGTGTGTATATATCTAATTAGATGTTAGTGAACTTCAGGAGTATATGAAACTGCTAACAAACCAACCCAAGTTGAGAGGAGATCAGCACATCTCCTGCCCCTGCAAGGCAGCTGACGGGGAAGACGATGAAGACGACGAGGAGGATCATGCCGACAAAGAGGAAGATGCAAGCCCTGTTGAGGGCAAGATCCCCGCTGCCAAAAACGTCCCCGGTGGCGAGGCGGGTAGGCCTGAAGAGAATGGCGAGGACGAAGATGAAGGCGCTGGAGAAGAGGACCCCAGTGATGAGGACGAAGATGAAGATGAAGATGAAGATGACGATGATGATGACGATGAAGAGGAGGAGGAGGAGGATGATGACGACGAGGAGAACGAGGATGAGGATAACGAGGAGGACGAGGAAGCCCTACAGCCTCCAAAGAAAAGGAAGAAGTGAATCTATGGCTAGTAGGAGTTTATGTTTTATGGTATTAAATTTGTGACATTACAACCATGTCTACGTAGTGGAATTCTTAGTTCGTTGCGGCTATCAAGAAATCATAATTAAGTCATATGCGACATCAATTTTGTTTCTTTACCAGCGTAGAGAGTAAATTCTACAATTTAGAAAAAGAACACCAACAATCTATCGATAGCCAACAAGGCAATGAAGTCTGTCTGATAGGCTCTGGCGGCTGTAAACTAGGAAAATAGATTGAGAGCAATTGAAAGAAGAAGATAGAGCTCGGAGAAATATGCGAGTGAGAGTCTTAACAGAGATTTGGCTGTTTGTTTATAAACTACAACAAGTAATTGCAAATGTTACTCATTAATATGCGCAGAATATTTGATTAAATGAAAGTTGTCTATATTTCGAACTTATATAATATTTATTTATAGTTGTTACATGTCAATTCGTCTGGGTGGTGTAGTCGGTTATCACGCTAGTCTCACACACTAGAGGTCCCCGGTTCGAACCCGGGCTCAGACATGTTATTTATTTTATTTTTATTTTTTGAATGTCGATTTTCGTGACATCTTTTTATTTTTCCACTTGTAATTTGGAAATATTTCTTTGAATTATTCGCTTCATCTTAAACTACATCTCACTTCACTATTCAACGCGATTGAATAATTTGAATTCCGAAACCCCTTCTCATCTTCTTCAATCTTCAGTTCATGGTCTAACATATTTTGCTTTGAGGAATCAAATAACCGTGCAATCGCATGCGAATTTCAAAAGGAGGTTTTTTCGGGTACCTCCTTGTCAAATTTCATTCTAATTGCTGAATTCTACCGATGGAAATTGTGTTAAAGATGGGTGACGAGCAATCGGAATCCTTACCGCTGATGGCGCCGCCGACAATCGCCGCCCCCTCTGAAATTGACCTTGAGGCCGGCCCTGACGAGCAAATTCAGTGCCGAATTTGCCTTGAAACTGACGGTAAAATCCCTAATTGTACTCAATGTCTAGCTGCTAGTTGTGTTTTCAGCCGAAAAAGGTCATCTTGCTCCGAATCATTCGTGAAAGCTTTTTTTTTTTGTTTTTTTTTTAAGTAACTGTATAAATTTGCTGCAAATTTGATAGCGTTCTAATTGTTGAGGTTTTCCAAAAAAGTTCTATAATTGATCAATGGCATGCAACTATAAATTCGAGAAGCATTATATATAGCTGTTGTAGTTGAATTATGCCAAATAAAATGATTTGAGATTCTCAACTCTGGTTGTGATCAGGTAGGGATTTTATTGCTCCTTGCAAGTGCAAAGGCACATCAAAGTACGTTCACCGGGAATGCCTCGATCATTGGCGTGCCGTGAAGGTAAA
>JAYDZE010538137.1:0-14911 GCA_034509125.1 Monilaria moniliformis
GAGCTGGTCGCAGCCGAACTGGCTGCGCCGACCTGGTCATGCCGAACTAATGGTTTGTGGGCTGGGCCGCATTATCATTGGGCCAGGCCTAGCGAAATGGGCCGGTCTTGCAGTGGATTGGGTCGCGTATCCTATCAGCAACTTTTTTGGGATTGGATCATGTACCGGCAAAATGGGACATGTTTCGCATGTAAAAGTTATAAATTTAAATAATGAATTTGTATATAAAATACATATATATAAAGATTGTTAAAATTTGAATAATTTTAAATATATAAATTTTTATATTATATCAAATAAATAAAAATTTCAATATATATACATATATATATATATATATATTTATTTATTTATTTATTAAATTATTAGATTATCAAAACTAATAATAATGTATTCTTTTGCAATAAAGGTAATAGATATATTTACCTGGTGCGCACTTAGGAGTAGACTCTGAGTTTTTCTCATCATTAAAAAAGGATAAGAAAATAATAAAAGTAAAGAAGATTAAAAATAAAATAAAATGATGGGCCTTATGTCCAAACTTGCCCCAACGCGAACAATTTACCTATGCTTAGAAATGATAAGGTCCATTAATACAATGAATGTTGGTTGTGTATGCTCGCTCGAAAATGATCCAATAAGTTTCGATAACTTTGTTTATATTCTACAATTATTTATGCATATTTATACGCATTATTCTGCAACATTTTTTACAGTTTTGGATGCAGATAGATAGTGTTTTTCTTCAGAGGTGTGGATTGGAGATAGCCTTTGACATCGCACTCGCACTCACACTCACGCACAGAATCTCGATTTACCGGTTGGAGGGGAAGTACATTACTAACTGAGTTGCGTTTACTCGTTAACATTGGATAGTTTGATGGTAGAATGAGTATTAGTTTTAGTTACATAGATTATTCTTGTTTGATTTTGTTTGACTCGATTGTTGCTTGAGAGACTATATGTAAGTCTATGTAGAAAGAGGAGAGTAAAGTAAAAATTATATATATCATAAAAATTTCTATCACTTGCTTCCTTTTCTTTTTTTATTTTGAAGGGTTCAAACATGCAAATAAATCGTGACATGATGACTAACAATAGAATATATTTTGAGTCGGTTTGTAAATGCAAGTGATACGTCACGTGTAACAGAATAGTAGAAAATAAAAGAAAAGAAAAAGAAAAGCCAGAAGTGAAAAGAATATCAATCCAGAAACGATGCTCTAACTTTGGAATATTGTTCAAATTTTAAAAAATCACTTTAATAGTTTGATGCTACACGTGTAGAAATAATGCAATTTTTCTATAATTGGGTTTGATACGGGAGCTTTCTCACAATAATTCATACACGCAAAATGCCAATTATGTCATGATTTTATAACATGTAAAAAAATTATTAGTGGGGGGCAATTAAAGCCCCTCCTTGTCCCTCCTAAGTCCGTCCCTAGCTACATTGGCTTATGAAAAATATTAACTGAAACCGTGCAGAGCCCTACCTAAAATTTCTATTCCACTAGTGTCAGTGGAGGGGAAGATTTAAAAAATAAAATAAAATAAAATTAATAAGCATGGTAAGGAAATGGTGTATGTTATTGTAGGACACACGTTGAAGTAGCTTTTTTTTGGTTCACCATTACCGACACTAATTGATGTGACGCTGAGGTATTAGTATTGTACCTTTTTTGTCCGCCAACCAAAAACTTTTGGTGATAATTGATATGGCATGTGGTTTGTACTCATTTTACGAGGCTTCACCGGTTAGGAGGGGCTTCAGCCTACCCCAGCCCTCCCCAACGTCCCCAGAGTGTGTATGGTTTGCTGTGTGTTTCTTTTCTTAACATGATTAGGCTATCTATCAAAGTGGAATTGGGAATAAATTGCTCATGTATATGCACTTTTAATTTAGTGTTTAAAGTTATTGATGCTTCCTTCTTTTTATCCAGTTCATTCCACGAACTAGGCTATTGACCTGGTGTGGGCAGTTTCGCTTCTTCGTCACATTATTCGATTCACACAATCAAGAAGCTTTAGAGCTAGAGTGCGTCACCTTTATTCACGTGCAAAAGTTCCAATAAATACTAGTTGGAATTTTGCTAAATTTGAGACAAACACTACTATCACTCACAACTCTTTTGCAAAACTAGCAAACAAATTTAAATCATAAGTAGACAAGAGGCATGTTTTCTTCACTGAGGTGATGTTAATAGGCAATCACAAAAAACGCTCAAATCCAACCATTCAAATTTCTTCAATCACCATATAACTAATTTATCCATCTTCGCCAGCAGGCCGCCATGGATGAAAGCATGCAAGAAAATCTGCTCAATCCAACATCAGAACCACACCTCGATTTGAAAGAAAAAATCTATCAAGAATCCAAGAAAATATGGCGAGTGGCATTGCCTAGCATTATTTCAAGAGTTACTTCATTTGGGACCATCGTTGTCACACAATCTTTCATCGGACACATCAACTCCACCGATCTTGCCGGTTATGCTCTTGTCCAAACCCTAACCGTCCGGTTCGTCAACGGAATAGTGGTAACGAAAATTTCATTCTCAATATACCCTCGACACAAAAACCCGTGTCAAAATGTACGTACCATATCATATCCAGTATATGTGTACGTACAATCTGATGGGTTTTGATGTCAGCCAGTCTGACACAAGTTTACTTTTTTGTCTATGGACGTACATAGCTAAGATATTGCTAGTGAACCACATAATTTTCTGTGTTCTACTTTGTTGAATTTGATCGGTCTATCTTGCTTGTATCATAACAATATAGCTTCAAAACAAAAACTCGTGTCAGACTGTAACATACTCAACAAGTAGGTACAGTCTGGTCTAACGTACGGTTGAGTCAGTCAGGCAGTCTGACACAAGTTTTTTCCATTTTTATCAAGATTGGGATGTCGAGCGCAACCGAAACCCTCTGCGGCCAAGCCTACGGCGCAAAGCAGCAGCACATGATGGGAATCTTCCTGCAGCGCTCCTGGCTCGTGGATCTCGTCAGCGTAACCCTGCTCCTCCCCGTCTTCGTCTTCGCGGCGCCTATATTCCGGGTGCTGGGTGAGGAGAAAGCCATAGCTGCTTCGGCGGGTTACATCTCCCTATGGTTCATCCCGTTCCTCTACAGCATCGTGTTCTCCCTGACGATCCAGATGTACCTGCAGGCGCAGCAGAGGAACATGGTGGTGGCGTGGCTCTCGGTGGCGCAGCTGGCCGTCCACGTCCCCTTATCTTGGGTGTTGGTGAGCGTGATGGGCTTTGGGGTGGCCGGAGCTATGTGTGCGCTGTGTGTGTCGGCGTGGGTGGTGGTGGTGGGGGAGTTCGTCTACATATTTGGAGGGTGGTGTCAGGATTCTTGGAGAGGATTCACCATAGCTGCGTTTCATGATATTCTTCCAGTCGTCAAGCTCTCTATTTCCTCTGGTGTCATGGTCTGGTAAACTTCGTTGACATGTTACCAACTCAATAATATATATTTTAAATCTACAAAATTATCCTTAAAATGATACACTACATTTTAATCATTTCTCACTTGAAGCAGTTAGCATTGGCCTAATCTAGTTATGATTTTTGACAGTTTGGAGCTATGGTACTATGCCATTCTGGTCTTGCTAGCCGGCTACATGAAAAACGCCAAAGTTTCAATCTCTGCCTTCTCTATATGGTAATTAAAAAAATCTCTTCTTTTCAATCATCAAAACTTTTGCATCACAATCAACATTCAACAAATATATGCTGCTAATATAGTTCTTTAAAAAAAAAAACATATTTCAGTCTGAACGTGAGCGGGTGGGAGTTCATGATCAGCCTGGGCATGATGGGTGCTGCAATGTATGTATTTCTTTCTTGGTCGTGCAAATAAATGCAACCAATAAACTTCCCCTCTGATTATCTATTGGTGCTCGTGTTTGCGAGCGGGCAGTGTGAGAGTGGCGAACGAGCTGGGCAGAGGCGACGCTGCCGCCACGAGGTTCTCGATCAAAGTCGTGATCGCCACATCGGTGCTGATAGGGGCGGCTTTCTGGATCCTCTGCTTGATTTTTGGAGGGAAACTCGGCTACTTGTTCACCGATGACGATGAAGTTGCCCTCGCCGTCGCGGACCTCTCTCTTCTGCTTGCCTTCTCCGTCTTGCTCAATGGCATTTATCCTGTGCTCTCAGGTTGTTGTCGGATCATTTTTCTAGTTTCCTTCTTTTTCTTCTTTTTCTTTTTGATGGATTTGGTTTGGCGCAGGTGTTGCAGTTGGAGCAGGGCTGCAGAGCAAAGTTGCAATTATCAGCTTCGTTTGTTTTTATGCTATTGGATTGCCTATTGGAGCAGTGCTTGGATATGTCATTCATCTCCAAGCAAAGGTTAGATGATTTTACCCATTCGGATCTTGGGATGAGATTGAACTTAATATACCAACTTTGGACCTGAAATTAAAAATGTGACATTTGATAACATAAGCTTTTCAGATAATCTGACATTGTTGTGCAGTCGGCAGAAATTAAAATAGTGTGAAAATTGCAAAAAGTATCGAGTGTATGTGCATTTTATGATAATTATCACTTGAGATCTTCTATTCCATTTTCTATTTCGTTTATATGTGGGTAAATAGTATATTTTTGACATGGTATTGGTGATATGAAATATGAATAACGAGAACAGATATCGATTATATGGTAGCATCAGAGACTTACTTTTATGAGAATGGCAGGGAATATGGATTGGAATGATGAGCGGAGTTGTCACTCAAACTCTTGCACTTAGTTACATGACTTGGAAAACAGACTGGGATCAAGAGGTCAAATATTTTGTGATCCAACCAACGCCGTAGATTTGAGCTCAATAAAATTATCATTACATTTGACTCTTGCTTTTGCAGGTTTTGATAGCTTCAGCGCGTCTCAGGAGATGGTACTTAAAATCTGGGGAAGAAAATCGACAGCAGAATTCTGATGATTCTTAAGATCTTTAGGCATCCAAAGGCACAAATAATCTATTCCAAGACTATTAGTATATCACATGTATTGTGATCACCTTTTAACGAAAAATCATTGTCAAATCAAGCTCGCAATAATTGGAGTCATAGCCCTTATATTTAAGATTAATACAAAACCAAAATCTTTTCAACGAGATGGTCGAAGAGAATAATACATCAGTGAAGTTATACAATGAAATATACAATTTTTCTGTATGAGAAGAGTATTTTCTTCGAATTCAGTGAAGTGATATAAAATTTGTACACACAACTCACAAGAAAATGTTACGCATGTGATTATATTCTCAGTAAATTATATGCCGGCAAATCCTTCACGCTCGATACATCTTCCAGCGCCATCTCGCGCTCTAGTTGTGATCTCGTAGATTTAAGAACTTCCTGCGTACAAATATATGTTGGATCAATCACTGATGAAGGTAGTATTAGAAAAAATCACGCTAGATAGATTTGTTATTACGTTGAATTCCATATATGAGGCACGCTTGGCAAGCCACTGCGCATCCAGCATCTTGAACGCGACACAAAAGAGGTTGTCGAAGGCCATATCATCGTGGCTGAGCATCTGCAGAAAGCGTTGTCCAGCCAACTTGCTAGGATTACCTGCAGAAATATTCCATACTTCGGGTAAATTGCTATTCAAAACAAAGTCTTGAACAGATTTTCAATAATCAGTTGAATTCATAATAAATGGTAATGACGCAAATATTTTTCCATAATCCGTTAAACTCATTATGAATGGTGATCTTCAGATGAACGAAGGGTTCCCATCATTAGGAGAGTCCGGCAAACATAATAACTAGTATGAGTTCTGTTCAATCTAGTTGCATAGTTGACATCAAACAAACCGCGGTCAAAGTCGATGGAGATTGTAGATAAAACAAAACATTAAAGAGCCCATAAGCACCTGATTGGAGATCTAACATTTGAACCAGCATAAACGAAATATTGATGCCAGCCACTGCAAACGGGTACTCCCACTCTGACCTGTCTCCATCTCTCTTGTGCAACAAGTTTTGAAATGCTTCCTGTCATGGGCAAAGAGTGGTGACACATGAATATAGAAAATCCATATCAAATTTTCAATCTCAAATTTGGGATAATTTTCAATGCTGAAATTAGCTCCCTAATACTTATCCATGGCAATAGAACTCCGGTTCCCATCACAAAGAAAATGGAACCCACAACAGTCCCATTTTAAAGGACTCTTACAGACTACATACATTGAACACCAAGTGAAATAGCTTTGTGCTGCTCATCATAACTTTTTGCAGCACTTAGCATAAACATAGATATGGAAAGATTAATATCAATTCCCTTCAATTTTTTGCAAAAGAGAGCAGAGATGGAAATGTAAAGCAAAGTTTCACCTACTGCACATCTATGCTGTAAACTATCAACACGTTCTCTTAAGATCTGGCAGTAGTTACCAGTTCAAAAATATTAAACAAAAAGGATTAACCTATTATAATTCACGTCAAAGGAGAATACGAACCGGATATGTCTTGGCAAAGAAGATCAAATTCTCCAATGATATAAAGCCTCCGCCCCTAAATATATATATTGTTCATGAGCTTCCACCAAAATAGGAATTCGTACAATTGCATCTCATTGAACTATTCACTTATCACCACACCTGAAATCTGTTGAAGGGTCTGATCCCTGCCAGCCCATGTCTTTCCAGACCACTGATTTAAGAGCTGGGAGCTGTCTATCAGGATAAGCTAACCTCCAAAGTTGTCTAAGTGCATCCTGCAAACAGAATATCAAGCCATTTATATATAATCGTAGACCAAACAATTAGAATTCTCACTTGGCTCATGTATGAGCATAACTCATACCGGAAAACCGCCTGCTCTACTGACTAAAGGGAATCAAATAGCACCACAATCAAATTATAGTACACGGACATATAATTTTTATTTTTATTTTGGGGGGGGGGGGGGGTAGACAAAGAACCAAATACATACTTTATTATAGGAAAAATTGACATCAAAAGGGACTGTAAGCCTTTGCTTTAGATATTTTAGCCTTGCTTCCTGTTATGAACCAAATCAAGAATCAGATGCTAATCATTGTTTATATGCCCAACACTATGGATGAATATGGAGTAAAAAGTAAATGAAAAGAACAAAAATAAGATTCCTCCCACCAGACCAAGTAGTTCGTATGTAACTCAAATCTACAACATTAATAACATTCCTCCCACCAGACCAATTGCCTATTTCAATCCACTTCATAAAAGTACTCTACTAATTTTAGATATTAAACTTCATTATCAATGACACACAAAAAAGGTTTTAAAATAATAACAGGATCATGTATATAAGCATACATATCAAGAAAATCACTTTATATAGCTAAGAGTTACTCGAGCATTGCAAGTCATATTCTGAGGCACACAAACAGATCATTTAACTAATATCAACCTGCCCCGTGAATGTAGTGTAAGTGGTATAAACTTTGAATAACAGGATCATGTATATAAGCATACATATCAAGAAAATCACTTTATATAGCTAAGAGTTACTCTAGCATTGCAAGTCATATTCTGAGGCACACAAACAGATCATTTAACTAATGTCAACCTGCCCCGTGAATGTAGTGTAAGTGGTATAAACTTTGAACAGCAGCAACAAAACCCATGTCTTTAAGTACAGCAAATAATTTCATTTCCAAAAATCCTTTGACCAAGTAAATCAAATTGCTGCCTACCGACTACTTTTACCGAGTAAATAATATTTATGCCTACAGCCTACCCCAATAACATTTTCTCCAAATAAATCAAAAAACGGAAGGATAGGACAGCAACTCATCTTCTAAAAAACGGTCAATAAAGTTGTTTTATACCTGCAGGGGACTAAGTAAAACAGGTGGAAGGAGGTTGTTAGCTCGATTTTGAGAGCCCGAAATGAATGGTATGATCCGAGCTAGCAGAGACCCAGAACCAAGAACAATATTTGCTGAAGGACAAAGAATTACGGATTAAGTCATAATTTTGTAAGAAACTATCATGAATCAAACCATACCAGCAATACAAGCACAAAAACACTCAAAATCACAAAATCAAGCAACGAAGTTTCAAGTGAATGCCGACCTAACCATTGAGCCCACTGCGCAATCACGTTCGAGAATACTAGTGTCCAATGCAGATCCTCTTTACGTCGCTGTTCATCCAAAATATCCACAAGCGATGTCCCCTTCAATTAAGTAAAATATAATTTTAAGAAAAGCAACAGCACTAAATCAATTCAAAAACTCAACTTTGATCGGAGAAAATCTAATGGCAAGTACCTCATTGTGTTTATTATAATCATAATCTCCATCTGCCAGCAACGGCTCGCTCAACGCATCCAATGCCGAGGTCTCGCAACGATCATGTCTTCCGCCATCAATATCTCCATGGTGCAACCGTCTTCTCAACGTACGGGAACTCATCTAAACGGCGTCGTCAGTGTTTAAGCTCGAGAAATTGCGACCAATTTGCAAGGGAAAAAACCCTATTCTACAAGCATCCAGAAACGGGGGGATATTACAAAATCATGAAGTCAAAGAAAATTGAGGATACGCACGAGCAGAATCGAAGCAGAGGAGAAAAGGAGTGATCTGCGAATTTGGGGAAAAGCTTGGATAAATAGTGATTCACCGAACCCTAATTCAATATTTAACCAATTTTCGTTAAAGGGTTTTTGGGTTTCTTGCGTATTGCACTCTGCTTACTACCTTCGGAATTAAGGACGAAATCAAATTCCTTAAATATAGCGTTGACAATTCTCTCTCTCTCTCTCTCTCTCTCTCTCTCTCTCTTTTCTCTCTTCTCTCTCTCTCTCTCCATATTGCACTCACTAAAAGGAATTAAAGTTCAATATTTTTTAAAGTGTCAATGATCACATGATTCTTTTGAAGGCTATTGATTGGTTGTGTGACACAACTATTCGACTTGAAAACAATAAAAGTTTGTGCATTAACCAAATAAATTAATATGACCAAATCAAAATGTTTTAGTTTCTTAATGAAGCACTTTGGTGGGACAAAGATCTTATGAAAACTTCTTTTTTTCAGAATTAGGCACATCGTAGCACTAATGCAATGACTAATGACGTATCATATGGCCTCTAGCCCTTATAATTCAGATGAGTCTTCAGATTTTGTGGATGGTTTTCTCCATTCGATATGTTTTATTGACACAAAAATTTGTACAAGCTCTTTCTCATCATAGACTTCAAATAAAAGTTTATGTGTTAAAAATGATTGTGTTAAAAGTTATGTTATGAATAAAAATAATTGTTTTTATAAATAAAAATTATAGTACATTTCAAATAAAAGTGATACTTCGTGTGATTAAAATGATTGTTGCGAAAGTGATAATTCTCCTTAATAAAATGTACTGTTTTTCCAAAAAAAATGAATTAAGTTGGGTCGGGTTTGACCCGCCACGCACAAGAGCGCTGTCCTTTTATTAATTATAACCTCAAGTCATATTACTATGATTTATTTTTATTTTTTTTATTATTGTGAATAAGATGGTGGAAAAAATGAGCTTTTAAACAAGAAGTGAGCGATTATAAGCCACTGATGTATTGGAGGGTTATGTCTATTAGATCCATTAAACATGGACCTGTGTTCGTTAATCCAGAGAAAATTTTAGCAAGAATAAATGTAGAGTCCTAATTGATTTCATCTTTCAAATTTTCTTATTTCATTCTCTTTCTTTCTTTTTGAGTTAGTTTGACTGTTATGTACTGTATTAATTAAGTAAAAGAGTATATTTTGATATGAAATAATGATAAATAATTAAACTCAACTTCTTGGTAAAATCAATAATTAAAAGATGATCGATCGAAGTTCAATACTGGACAAACATAATAAATATAGCAACATCTTATTATTACCTCCATTCCAATATAACTAGATTTCTATAGTTGAGAAATTTATAAGAACGTCAACAGTCTAGAATGTGACACATCCAATAAGACACTCTAGTTAAGATAATACAACTAGATACGTATTCCATTCATTCTAGAACAACATAGTTTATTTAGGACATATATAGCGAAAAACAACGATAGACACCTTTTTTCGATGCGAAAACAACGCTCAAAGCCATAAACAAATGGCGAGCTTAAGGAACAAACAATCTACCCAAATCAGTACAAACAAAGCAAAGACAAAGAACAACACCCAAATCAAAGTCACCAAAGCAAGACATGACAGATCCAAGGCACAACACACGAACCGACCCCAACAATGGACATAATAGATAGAGGAATCAGGCGGTCCCGTTTTTGGCATTGGCAGCGCAGCAGAGTACACAAGCCCTTCCAGAATTCGGACAGCCGCAGCATCCAAACAATTTCCTGTGAATAACATTATCTGTAACTGGAAGACTCACACCATTCCCCTTTAAGAAAGAAGAATTAGGACTACTAACGTAGCACCATACTGCAAATCCCATAAGAAAAGCAAACAATAATCGCATTATGCTAGCTCTAGACATGCTTGCTACCCAAACCTATTTTCTTCTTGTTTTTGTTTTGAAATTACACAGAATCATGCACTTTCTCTGGGTTTATATAGACTCTGTAATGATTAAATTATGATGATGAGAGTGAAAGTACCTTTCAGTATATATTTGTGGAAAAAATCAATCTTAGATCATAGGTTATATTTACTAGAATAATATTGAATTGTATTTTTCTTATTATACAGTACATGCACAAACAAATAAATAAAGGGGAAAAATGAGGTCATGAGCTACGAGCCTACGACGCTATTTATTGTCAGTTTCTTTGCGTTTGTTATTTTTACTTCTATTGTATATTTTTTTGGAAATAGTTTCAGCATCAAGTACAATAAGATGCCGTTGAAACCGCCCAGTTGGAATATTCACTTTCTAATACTCCATCCGTCCACAACTAAATATTTTATTTGGTTTCAGCACGAATTTCAGAAATGTAAAAAAGTGGAAAAAGTTATTGGAATGTAGTTCCATTTTTATATATTAGATTTATAATGGAATGTGAATAAAATAAATTAATGGAATATGGAGTTGAGTTACCAGAAATAATAAAAATAAAATAGAACATTTAATGGTGGGCACCTCTTTTTATCAAAATAAAACATTTTACCGAGTACTAATCTTTCCTTATAGACTAAAAAAATCAGATTTTGACAGAGATCACATCCCTAATTTCATGATAACGTGATTTCCACGACGATTATTCAACATACGAGATCCTCTATTTCAAATTGCTAGGCAATATATCGTGTTTCTATGTCAATTATAAGATAGCAGCATGCATTTTCAACTCCCTTAATTTTCATTAGATATCAGAAGTGGTTTTATGTGATAGATTTTTTGACCTTTTTATTATTTATGAAATACAGTTGGATAGTGTCAACTGTCAAATGAAAATTAAGTAAATATAATTACACCCTGAATAATCCTTAAACCTCTTTTAAGAAAATACTTTTTAGTATGGACAATGGCATAAGTTGTTGCCGGCTAATTGGAATCATAAGTGCCTGTTTTCTTTCGACCGACCACATATATATATCCTAGATTTAATTTTGCTTTTCAGTTATACCAATTTAATAATACCCAATATTTTATACCATTATTGGGAAAAATCATAGTAAGCATAATATTATTCGGGTGGATATATCAATTAAGACACGATTACTTGACTGATAAGGAGTGACAGATGAAACATCATAATTAGTATTGATAAACTAGTAAAATAGTGGAAATCCTATAAGAAAGGCAAATAATATTTCTAGTGTAATTTTTGATTTGTTGTTTCATGAAATTGTAAGAAATGATCCAGTTTCCATGGGTTTATATACAGTTTGTATCAAATATTTTTCTCTATGAATAAGGTGGTGAGAGTATATAGAGGTATCTTCCACTTCGGAGAAGATTCTTTATTAGGTTTTACACTGCTACAAAATAGACTTCTTTCCACATTTTGTCTCATTAGTCATATACATGCATTATCATGTTCGTGTTCGTGTTCGTGTTCGTGTTCGTGTCCATAGAATATGTTAGATAAATAAAAGACACATTAAAATAAAAGAAAGAAAGCTAACATCTAATGAGGGCCCCAAATTTTGTATTTAAAAAAAAACTAATAGGCTAGCAATTTTATGCATTGAAGATGAAGTTTATGATGAAACAATTGCCATAATTAAAATTGATAAAATTATATTTATGTTCTATTACGTCTCAAGAAAGATTAAAAAGGCTAGCAATTTTATGCACTGAAGATGAAGTATTGGAAAAAACTTGATCTTGACGATGTTCTTTCTTGATGGCTTTGCTTCCCAAATGCCAGAAATCTAAATTTATTTCAATTTTTTTATGATTTGTTGCATTTTTTAAGTTTATAATAAAGTTATGCAGTCATGCAAGTATGGAAGAGCATGGAAAACTATTATTTGCTATTGCTAGCAGAAAACATGACTCATAGAACTTCAAGCATTGAGGGATCCCTTTTCCGTTATTCGTCCAGAACCTCTGATTGTATTTTGCAGGTTGTTGCTATCGATGCAAATCTCAGTTATTTAACACAATACCTCTTGATTAAACGATACCTCTTGATTAAACGATACATAGTAATTACTGATAGCGCGAAACACAAAATATAACATGAACGCCATATTCTACCAAAAATATCTGTAGCTGAATGTGTTTTTTTTTTTTTAAAAAACATGGATCGTAACACTCTTTTGTTTGCTACTCAATTAAGATCTTGATTTTTTTACCTAAAAGAATTAAATAAAGCCAATATCCCAATTCTTATTTAGCAAATATCATCAAAACGAAGATTCCAACGGGGCGGTTTTCAACAGCACGTTATTGTACTACATGCCAAAACACAGAAACTTAATTTATTCAACAAAAACTTAAATTTTATAAAATGTGATTGATTTGAGTGATAAGGCATAATTAATATATACGAATAATATTGCATAAAACAATAAGATTGGGCTGCTTTTAAGCCGCTAGAATCTTCACATTCTATATGATATATTGGAGTATTGGAAAATTATACTGAGGTGTGCAAATTTCGGGGGGAATATTAGGGGTCATAAAAAATTGTCTGAGGCCATTATATTAGATAAGATATTTAAAATGTTATCTAACTTAGATCAAAATTTATATTAAATCTCTCTCCGTTCCATAAGAACAAGCTTTAAGCTTCGGATACGGATATTAAAAAATGAATAGTTTATAATAAAATATGAGAAAGAAGATAACTTTTGTTATTACTGTATTTCTCCAAAAATTAGAAGAATGAATTAATAAAGTAGGAGAATGAGAAAAAATAAATGAAGACATAATAACATATGATATAAATAATATTAGAATTTTTATTATATAATGAATTTTCATTTTGAATAATGGACTATTGAAATGTGACAGAAGAAGCAGCATTTAAAAAAAAAAATTGTATTGGAATAGGTACCAATTTCGCTTCTTGACCAATATGACAAGACCAATAATTTACTCAAGTCATTTTGCCTTGACACTTTTACAGAACTACCTAAACGCGGTTGGCTTAATTAATTTCTCTATTCCAAAGAATTTTGCAATTTTTGTCCACAGAGATAGGCAAACTTATGTCCTATCCAAATCTAAGTTACAATAAATCTTATTAATGTCGACGAATTATAATTTAGTTGGTAAAATTTTTCATTTCAAATAAGTAGGTGGAGAGTTCGAATCATCTAAATGAGTTAGTGCGTGCATGAGAAATATCTTACAAGTAATCTAAATATTGTAGAGTGAGAACAAATGATTTTACGAAGGACTAGATATTAATATATTTCATGGAAAAGAAACGTGATACACAAGGCCATTTATGCATCTGATTTTAATCAAAGGCATTCCATTAGGACAACAAACTTTAGTTTGGAATATCACACAGTCCCATTTTTGCCTTTGGCTTTGCAGCACCACAAACAAGACCTTGCTCCAGAGCAGCCACAACAATCTAATAATCTCCTGTGGATACCATTACCGGGAAAAACCACAGTAAGCGTACTCTCCGGACGGGTATAGCCACGAGTGACCGATGAAACATGAGAATTAGGATCGCTAAGGTAGCACATTACTGCAAATCCCATAACAAAGGCAAATAATATATCTACTGTAGTAGTAGCTCTAGACATGGTGGCTACCTAAGTGCTTGTTGAAATTGTACCAAATGATGCAGTTTCTATGGGTTTATATAGAGCTGTAGCAAACATTTTTCTACATAAAATAAGTATATATATGTTCAGGGACGGGCCCCTCATTTTTCGGAGGCCCTGTGCGGTCGTCTACCTCGCACATGCCCAAAACCACCCCTGTATATATGGTGGTGGGAGAGGTATCTTCCACTTGGGTGAAAATCTTATATTATGGTATATATTACACAGTACTCTTATTTCTCCATTTTGTCTCATAAAAACGTTCAGTTCAATATTATCAGGTTACTATAAAAAATGTAGTTCTCATGATAATTAATTCCTACATACATAATATATATACATATATATAATTATGATCAAATAAAAATTTCTCTTAACCTAAAAATTACAAATCATTTGCACCTAATGTACATAACAAGTACATTTGAACTATAAATTAAATGCACTTTTGTGGCCTTGGGTTCAAGCGCAATTTACAACAAGTTACAAGGTCATGAAAGTGCAATTACTTTAAAGATTAAGTGCAAGTATGGTTGGGTTAATGTAAAACTTACTATTTATCGTGAGAACTAAAAACACTTCACTAAAAGAATAAAATCATTTCATTCATAGTGAAATTAACTGCATTCCAAAAATAGAATTAAATGAAAGGGATAATTGTCATTTAAATCATAACTTTTCGTTGACTTCTGGTCAATCCCATAACTTTTGAAACTGGAACAT
>JAYDZE010538148.1:0-14910 GCA_034509125.1 Monilaria moniliformis
GAATGGACAGATGGGATCAGCAGAGGTGCGTCATCCCATGGCGCAGATCCGAGGCTTGCTCAGACAGATGGAGGTTAATTTCACCCATATTTACAGAGAGGGGAACCGAGTGGCTGACTACCTTGCAGGTAGGGGGGTCCAGACACCTACCATAATCCGATTTGATGCCATGACGGCTCCCAGATATGTGAAAGCTTTGGTGAAAATGGATCGGTTGGGCTTCCCCAACTTCCGCTTTCGTTACAAGGATGCTTGAGCGCATTTGGTTGTTGGTTCTTATTTCTTTTTTGGGCTTGGTCACTTTGGGGCCAGCCCATCTGATGTATGTTCTCCCTTTTCATAGCTGGATGCATCGGTACGGCCCGGTTTGTGGGTTCGACCAAGTTAGATTTGAGTCGTTTGTTGAGACCCAAGTCACTTTTGGGCTTGGATCGTGTATGACTCTGATTTATCCGTTTTTGATATCTACAGGTTGGGGGTCCGCCTAACCCCCCACCCTTAAGGGTGTTTGATTGAAAAAAAAAAAGTAATCAACTTAATTAGGACAAAGCATTAAGTGTGAAAAGGAAAAAGAATACAACTTTAGGAGCAGCATTGAAACCTGTAGCATCCAATGTGATTAAATAAATCTCAAAGAATACAGAGAAAATTCTGCGCAAGTAATCAAATTTTTGAATGTGTAACTGAGAAAAATAGTAGTATTCGGTTGTCACGTGGAGTTTCCCTTTCAGGAATCTCGATCTCTATATCTCATTTTTCAAACAGAAATCCAAACAATAACAGTTACGATTAACAGCTGGTAAAAAAAGAAAAAGAAAAAAAAAAAGAAATCTTTCCGCTAGTAAGATTTTATTATTCACCACCAAATTAGAAAAACTATAAATCTGCCCGTAGCCTGGAAAGAAATTGCCGATTCATAAATATAGCATAAAGACAAACAGATAGTCGATCCTCTGACACGTAAACTAGGAGAGTCGAGGAAATCTAGTTCACAACATCAAGCACCAGCTTTCGAGACTTGAGAACGGACCACCTCATGCGCCTGTAATAACCAGCTTGAAGAAGTGCGAGTGATAAAACGAATATCCACTTGAATCCCATCTGTGGTTTCAATTTAGCAATGCCAATATGTTAGACAAGAGGCACAAAGCTCATAGTGTTTACAGTCTTTGCTATATTTGGTTAGTGGAACCTTACCAGTTTTCTCTCTTCCATTTCAGGCTCTGCAGCCCACGTTAAAAATGTGACAACATCTTTACCCATCTGCGAAAGATGGCAAATATAGAGATGAGCATGATATGGAAAATGGGAATGTGACCTATATCTCGGACATGCAGGAATGGAAAGACCAATATCAACGTGTGCTTCTGTGTAAGGAAAATAATTACTGATTTTACCTGAGCTTCTGTTGCAGGTGTACCATCTTCATACTCAACAGCACCATCATTAAGCATTTTTGGCATAGCAATAGCTCCACCAGGGAAGTAAGGGTTATAATGCAATCCTTCACGAATCTAGAAAGGAAATACTTTCACCATTAGAATCCATATAAATACCAAATCCCTACTTCGTACGATTATAAGGAAATCATCAGTAATGTTTAATTAAAGTTCAATCACAAACTGCAAACAAATTTGAGGATCCTTAATAAGCGATGAAAATGTTAACATTTACAATGATAATCCAAATCGGAATCCACAAATAAAACAATGTTTATTCTCAAATACGCATGGCAGTCTCATGTACTCAGCACACTTGACATGAACACACAACTACTTCTGTAATGATTTTCAACATCAGCTTACAACATTAGGTCTTCACTTAAAGCCTATTCAAAGCCACTAGGATAATTAAACAAAAAACTCCAAGTACAGGACCACATAATATGAGGTATGCACCTGCCCAAAGTGTAGACATTTTTACCAGACATTACAACAAAATTGATAGTTCTGTTAACACTTGGAAAATTGAGTTATGAATCAGGATGTAACAAGTAAAATGAGTGCTGATGATGGTAAGGGTGACCAAATGCATAAAGAGACGTGCCCTGCCACCCGACCTACTAAAAGAAAAGAAGGAAGATAAAACAAAAAGGTACACGATAGTAAGTTTAAAATGGGAAGAACAACGAGCATATCAATCCACTTAGTGAACTGACATTAGCCAAATACAGAGTCAAATTTGATAAACTCTATACTAAGTTGGGGACGGGGCAGCTAAGACAAATTCTTCAATATAACATTGAACTTTGTTACAGTAAATTAAATAAGAACCAGAAACGCTTACTGTAACACCAGCAGGAGGGTCATGATATCCAGTCAATAGGGCAAAAACATAATTTTGACCATTGTGACGAGCCTAAAGAGGCAAAAGGAAAAAAATTTAGCAGGGATAGATAACATGCATTCCAAGGATAAAGAAATGAGGAAGAGGTAGAATATACCTTGGTTATGAGACTTAAATCAGGAGGATAAGCGCCGCCATTAGCGAATCTAGCTGCTTGTTCATTTGCATATGGCTGAGGAAACCGGTCACTGAGCTTGCCAGGACGAGTAAACATCTCTCCCTCATCATTTGGCCCATCAACTACCTCAATCTCAGCTGCCATAGCCTTAGTTTCCTCTTCTGTATATGCAACACCAACCAAGTCACGGAAAGAAATTAAGGACATTGAATGGCAGGAGGCACAAACTTGTTGATACACCTGGTGACCACGACGAATCCTGTTTAACATGGCGAAGCCATCTCAATTTAACGTCAATGGAAAATGAAGGGCATTCACGTATTTAAATGGAGAAGAGGATGAAATCCAATCACAATTGTAGAAACTAATCCATCACATTTGGTAGAACAAATAAAGACACCGCCATTAGGGCTTGGGATAAGCATCTCATAAGTTGATAAAAGCATAACTACATAATAGACATGTTATTGCAATGCTTACAACTACAACAGAGAATATTTTCAGCAGAAAGCACTAGAACATTAACAGAGCAAAAAGCAGAAATTAAATGCACATTATCTACTGGTATAAGAACAAATAGGGCATCCCCATATTGTTGTCCAATCGCACTTTCCCTTGGCATACTTTGTTTAGTTTCATTAAATATTCATCTTCTTTTCTTTGATTCATCATGGTCATAGACATTATGCTCCCTTCTATTTTCAGTTTGCACTTTCTAATTCTCAAGTATATGTTGAAGGAAAGAGCATTTTCCAATGAGAATATAAGGGTGGTCTTTTTGCAGAATGCATAGTACAATGAGGACATCAAGCTGGTCATCATTAATTATTCAGAATAAGATACTTTGGGTTGATCATAATCTAAGAACAAAAAGATCTAGCACATACAAGGAGAGAATCTATGAAAGCAGACTGCCCCAAAATACAACTTTTTCTTCACTGTCAAGAACCAGAGGCTAGAGAAAGAGCTGCATTGATAGGCCTCCATTAACCAAACTGATATTATAGGAGATACATATAGGTAGAAAGCAACTACAAAAATTTGATGCAGTGCAAATTCCAGGCATCAGGTTACAGACCAATATAGGGGATAATAAATGCAGAGAGGTGATGAACACAATGAGTTGCTTCCGAACATATTTTAGTCCCACTATTTCAAAGAGAAAACTTTACAAGAATGAATCTATAAGCAAATAGACACAGAAAATTGAACTCAATCAAGTTTCAATTTCACAAAACATTTAGTTTATATCGTCAACAGAGAATGCAGAACTGAAGATATTCGGTTCTTATAAATACAGTGTACAAATAAAAATTGAGAAAACTAAAGATTAACTTACGAAGCATGGTCGTATGAATTTAGAATGCCACTGTGTGGCCAAGGATAGGTGGCAGCTTCCAAACCATGTTCAGCCTCATCACAAGATGCTATTGTTGCATAACTTAATAACCCTGAGGCACCTGCCCCACATAGAGCCAATACCCTCCAGGACTTAGTGGTGGCAGATCCAACTGCTTCCTGCTCTTTCTTAGAAATAAGAGATGACAAAACTGGTGATACCTGAAGGCAAAAAAATATTGGCATCACTGTTTCAGTATATCTTTAAGCACTGAATTAAAAAATTGCCTAGATGCTGGTTATGCCAAAGAAAATGAAAGGATTTCTCAGTTACATGTCAGGAAAAAAATTAAACCTAAGCTTTCCCATAGACTATGATAATAGATAGTTATAGGATTTTGGAAACCAAAGGATGCATTTATTGCACAAGACCAGTAGGAATAGAACAAATCACAGTCAACTTTCAATCATGAGCAGATTTTGCACATGTTTTCAGTATCTGCTGTTAAGACCAGAGGCAGGATTAGGGACACTAACCAGATAGAACAAAGGTATATTTAACCAAGAAAGATAATCATACAGTGTTTTGTGATTGAAGCCTCTCTCTTAGCAACAGCCGGAGAGCTCTGCCTCCAAACATCTTATCTCCCTGTTTAATTGAAACAAAAAAAGTAAAAAACAGAATGGCAGATATTCAGTTTATGACGAACTAATACCAAAGACAGTAGGCACATAGTCTCATTAACAGCATAACCATTCAAGGACCAAAACACAAAGCTAAGAGAAGTTTAAGATTTTGAGTTACTATGATAGAAAAATAACCATATTTAACCTCTCCCTTGTAGGGTAAACATTGAGTGGAGAGATTATCCAATGTGTGCATACAGCCATCGCTACCCAAACATATTACCACGCTCGATAACACAAGAAAGCCATCATTCCACCAAATAAGCAACATTTCCACTACATCACTCCACTAGATCTAGTGCATGTGATTCAGAACAACCCTAGTTGAGTATTTCTACAAACAACCGATACCAATAACTGAAGATGGGAAATAATAAAAAATGGAGATGGTATTCTCTTCCTACATGCAATTGACTGCAACTCATCCAATCGTTTCTACATTCAAACACGAAAATCGCACGCATATATGTCTACCATAGCCCGAATTGAATCTGAAATATAAACCTACCAACATGTAGAAACGCTGCAACTTCAAAACGAAAATCAGGAGAGAAGTAAAAAATAAGAAGAAATATAATAAAATAGAGAGCTATTTCAGTTCACGTAAATGGCAGATCGAGAGGAGAAAATTCACCTAAAGAATACGAAAAATCTCCACGGCGGCGAATGTTTGGAGATCCGAGAAAACGAAGAAGCCGACGAGGACTTGTCCAGAAGAAATTATTGGGAAATTAGAATATTTTAAAAGAATAAAAAAGAGGTGCAATTTCGTTCCAAGCGAGGTTGGTATTGGGCCTGAGTGACCCGCCCGACCCGCCTGCCTATCCAGACCCAGATACGATTAAAATATAGTCTTAAGCTTGTGTTAACATGTGTAAAGTAGGGGAGCAAAATATCCGAAATCTGCGTATCCTATCCGAATCAAACCGAAATTTAAAATTTGGTGCGGATTTTTCGGATTTTCGGTTCGGTTCAGATTACATTTTTGGCAAATTTCGGATTTTCAGATCGGATCGGATCAGATATATTAAAAACCGAATAAATCCGAAATATGTTTTTAATGATAATATATATATATATAGGGGTGTGTTAAAATGAGAACCAATCCTTAATGCATAACTAAGAACCAATTTAGGTACTAGGATTTCGAAATCAATGGTTCAGATTGCAAGGAAATGCGTATCATTAATTCTTGTATATAATATCATTAAAGGTTAAAATAGTCTTTTCATTTTTTTGGGCGGTTAATTTAGAATGGTGGCGAGAAAATCGGCACATTTGATTCAGAATCTGCAGCAGTATCTTTATATTCTCCATTGCGTTTAATGATATACTTTTTAGTGTGATAATGATATATTTAATCACTATTAATGACATTCACTAATACTGATGTTCACTAGGAGTCCATTGCATTTAATGATATACTTTTTAGCATGATAATGATATATTTAATCACTATTAATGACATTCACTAATACTGATGTTCACTAGGAGTAGTCACGGAAATAAATGTCAGTGGTTGTGATGTTTAATTATCTGGTATTGTGTTGATATAACATGTTGAGTGTTAGTGATATACGCGTTGAGAACTAATGATAAATATCATTATACATTATAACTATAATTATCATACGCAGTCAATTAAGATTTTGAGATATTTTCACAAGAGTTATTATGGATAGATTTAGTGGAGTAATGATTCCACATAATACATCAACCACTTATAATAAATCACATTCTATTAATTTTATATTTTTTATTTTACTTTTGTACCCCTATAATGATATAACATTAATTATATGATGATATGTGTTTTTTAGCAAATCTTAACCATCTATTTTTTAGTCTAATAATTTAAATTTGGTCTTAGTTGTGTATTAAGGATGTTATTTCATCCTTATATAACCCTCTATATAGATATAGATATATATATCGCAGTATCCATTTTAAATAATTAGTTATACAGTAAATTACAATTATAAGAATAATAATTCCAGGTAAGAATTACAAAATGTGCATATTTGCAATTATGTAGAACATGCATTAATAGTAAATGTGCAAGAATATAACTAAAACAAGAGTACTATATACATACAAAGTACGCTACAAATTATTCATGAACAATTTATTTTGACGAAAATCTATAATCTTATGTTCTATATATGCAATAGAAGATGCCTAACATTGATTATTGTAATTATTTTCCATACAGTTATACAATAAAAATGAAATTACATCAACCACAAGTTCTCTTATGCAAAATTCGGTGCATATATCTATGAGGTTCCATAGAAGAAATTTCGAAGTATTTCTCAAAACTAACTTCATAAATAATCTTGAAAATATTGTTTTACTCGTAATTCTAATTCTAGGTTTTCGGTAGATCTAAGCTAACTTGTACGACTTATATAAATTTTTTAGTTACAATTCTCTCACCGATACTCTCACACATTAGGTGACTCGAACCCCGACATATTAGTTAGAGGATGAACATTTTACCGATTTTATCACTTATATAAGCTCTAAGATCTGCAATTTTTTAGCTAAATAATAAAGGTGGAGAACTTTGAAAATTATAAACAAGTGGGTTTTCAATACAAGTGTGATTGAGTTTTAATAAGAACTTGTAACACTCTATAATCTTATTGAGTGTTCATGAGATTCATGAAAAATGTTTAAAATGCCGGTTATGGTAGAAATTTATCCTTCCGTAGAAATTAGAAACTAATATTTTCTTATTTATGCAAGAATATAATAATACTTTTATATAATAATTTTTATAGTACAAGAATATATTTTGTTTGAAAATCGTATATTAATAAAAAAATCAACAATCTAGCCTAGAGTGGTTCCTAATTCCAACACTTGAGATTATATATATAAAAGAAGGGCTTCTTTCATTGTATATATCAATATAGATAACACCAAACCCTAAATTTTTGGTGCGAATCAATTTAACTGGTGAGTACACAGAACGTGGACTTGCTTTTGCTTTTGAGATTGGGTGGATTGACCCTCTGTGTTTATCCATATATATTATCTTATTACCGACAATTCCTTCTTTATTTTATCACTTCTACTTTTTTATTTCTTCTTTGTAGCCATGAACTCCACATTTTCACCCACTGACATGATAGGACAACTTGTTCTTCAAAATAAAAGGGCATTTCGAATTAGATAAGATTTCCCCTAATCGACAATTAACATTGTCTTAATTTTGATGTCAATGAATAATTCATGTACATATCCCCTAATTGTTAGCTCGAAAGCTTATTAACTAATAATATATAATCAATAAATTAAGGACATGTTTGTTGTACTATAACGAGGCACTATAAATTACTTGCTGGGTGTAATGATACGTGCTCAATTCGATCTCACAAAATGTGTTAGCTTAATAATAATATAATCCTCTATTTTTAATAATAATAATAATAATAATAATAATAATATTATCCTCTATTTTTAATAATAATAATGATATAGTCCACTATTTTTAATAATAATAATAATAATAATAATAATAATAATAAAATCCTCTATTTTTAATAATATTTTATTATTAATATTACTTGAGATCATATAATCCTCTATTTTTATACATATATACCGTTGCGTGATAAATCTGACGTTTCCATCTACCGATTTTGGCCTTCTTCAATATCCTTTTTCCATATGTAGGTAGAAGTGAAATTATATGCAACTTATTTATCGGATAATAAATGAGATAATAAATGAAATTATAACCACTATGTTTAGCTAGCACAAAATTGCTCATTAAATAGTAAAATTCGTCTGTAAAGTACATATTACCGAGCACTTTCCAAGTACCACAATTACCGAGCACTATATGCTCGGAAATAATAATAATTACTAAGCACACACTAGTGCTCGGAAACCTTTACGAACAAGCTCAGCTGACTAACTATAAGCTAATTTCCGAACACAAACGGGGCTCGATGACAGAAACAATTTCGAGCACAGGATAGTGGTCTGAAATAGTTACGACCACGCACAAACAAGCAACAACAGGCTAGTTAAGGCGAGCAACAACAGAAACAATTTCAAGCACAGAGGTGCTTGGTAATGTTAAGGCGATTTCATTTACTGAGCACAAACTATAATTCAAATTCAGTATTTTGTTTTACTTGTTTCCTTTTTGATAATTAATTTTGTTATTTATTATTAATTTTGTTTCCTTTTCTTTCTAATTTTGTTGATAGGGTCATTATCTTTATGAAAACGTGTCAAGTCTCTTTGGCTACACTGTTGCATTAACTCGAACATTTGAGCAACTTGGACAGCCAATGCTCGTGCTTGCTCATCTTGCTTTGCCCTCTTTTTCCAATGGTGTGCTTCCATTTCTTCCATTTTTCGCATCATTTGGGACTCAAACTGCCTCTAATTTTCCCCTCCTCGACGGTCGACGAGTGCATTGATATGGCTAGGATCGACTCCGATGCACTGGCCTGCAGAACTAGAAGAGCTTGTGACAGCAGGGAAGTAGAGGCTCATCGCCTGTCCAGCTTCGGGAATTTGCTTTCTCTTCATTGGAGGCTCGGCAACCTGTAGAAAAATGGCATCGAGATCGGGGCTCTCTTCCCCCTCGGCGCGTCTTTCATCTGCTATTTCCATTACTCATTCCTTCAAAAAATAACACAAACATTAGATTTTAATTAAAAATAATAAGAAATAATTAGTAAAATAATTAGTAAATTATTTACGTGTATATCCATCGCGCGCTGCGAACAAATCATTCCCCGTGAATCCTTCTTTTTGGTGAACTTGTGAGTCTTTTCGAAGAATTGCCAAAAATGAGAGCGATTACCAGAATTTTGTTTAGCCTGAAAAAATAAAGATATAAATAATCAATAAATAATAATAAAGGAAGGGGAATTATATTAAAAAATTAATTTTACCATTTTTTCGTTGTCTCAGTAAAAGAGATTGACCCACCACTGTGTGTGGCAGGTGCATTCTTTTGTCCATGTCTTCGATTGTTGGAGCAGCTCATGAAAATCTGGACAACTTCAGGCTTATTCCAATTGTCAGTATAGGTCTTCCAGTTCTCGTCTGCGAAGTAGAGGGGCTTCTTCATTTTATGATTCATGCAGTTGATATAATCGTCGTATCTGATTTTGCATTTTTTTTCACCCAAAGTTCTTTTACAGCAGCTTTAGAACATGCCTCAATGCTAGCCATTTTCTGAAAATAAGAAAATTCCACATTTAATCATTTAAATGTGTTAGCTATTTTTTGAAAATAAAGAAAATTCGATAACGTATTAAAAATATAGAATACACTTACCTTAAACTCTTCCCAATAAATAGCTAAGTATTCGTCGGAGAGTGCATTTTTGTTGTATCCACTCGGGTCTACAGCCTTCTTGAAGGCACAATTACACAATTCCGCCGCAATTCTAAAAGACCACAACCTTTACATCAATTGTGTAATATAGTTAGTATATTTAAAAGGAATATGTGATTTTTTTTTTAAAACTTACAACCCGTTTTTTATCTTTATATATTTGCGGCCGTATTGATCTTCTTTGGGCTCCTCATCATGTTGTGTCTGGTGAGGATTATCCGCCTCCTAATTTGTGGACGAGTCCACCTCTAATTGTGACAGACCCAGCTCTTGCTCTACAGAAGATTCAATCTCCTGCTGTGGAGATGACACGCGCTGTAAGGCCATACGTCCCATAGTAAATCATTTTACCATGGAGAAATACAATGCATTAATAAAGATAGCAAAAGAAATGAGTGAATACTAACAGAACACTAAAATTAATTCTCAAGAAACAAAAAAGCATACTCACGGAACCAAAGAAATGTGTTAGATTCACATAAACAAAATGCAACAGAAAGATGAGAATTTTGCTACTATATATAAATGTGACATTTAAAGCTATCAGAACATTTTCACATTACTAGTTACAACAATAAAATAAGCCAATAATAATTCATGACTAAATTATACTATATGCATAGAGTGGAGTGGACACAGTGTATATGCTATACAATATTCATTTTATATACGAAAATAAACAAAAACTATTCACTTTTTATTCAAGTAGCTAAAAACTCAAAAGTAAATTCCAAGAATGCCTCAAGTCCAGCACTCGAAATATTTCTCATACCAAGAATTTACATCCAAGAGATTATCAGAATAAATTTGATATCAAGTTTAGTTCTACACAATTCTAATAGTTGCCTGAATAACTTCTATGTTAAATATCCCATCACGCATGTGCTTGGTAATACCCACTATTTTGGGCAGTTACCGACTCATCTGCATGTGCTTGCTAAGTACTGGGAAAGTATGAGTCGTGCTCAGAATCCACACGGAATGTGCTCGGTAATTAGCGACTAGTTTGGGTGGTCGCTATGTGGTCGGTAAAACCTGCTTTATGTAATGAACTAATAGAAATACATAAACCCAATATAAGTTTAACCTATGGTTGGTTTAGTAAGCAGTATAAAATAAGACATAATATACTTAATTGAGATATTTTTTACTATATAATATTAATATTAGGTTTGATAGGATATATCAAAAACTTTGTACTCCCTCTGTCCATAGGCAGAGCTACTAGGTAAGTTGGGGGCACATGGGTTCCCTAATAATTTTGAATTTTTTAAAGGTATTTTAGAATTTTATATATCAAATATAATTATTTTAGATTATTATTATTAAATTAGCTAAATTGGACAGTTTGGAAATTTGTCTCATGTTAGAACTTAAGATCATGGCTAATTTCTTTCTTTTTGTTATTCTATTTGCTCCAACATTAATATCAAGAAGTTGTCATAAAAATAGAACTTTTCAAGGCTTGTTCCATTTAAGCAAATCAGCACTTGAACAAGAGAATAAGAGAAAAAGAAGATAGAGTGAAGATATTGGACATCAAGTGAAGATTTACCACTCCACAGGTGTATCAAACTATCCTAATGTTTTCTTTAATCTTTGATTTCCATTTATTAGAGAAAATGTTAGGTTAGATTGTTTGCATTTCCTTTGGTGAAGACACATTGTGATTCATGTAGTATTTATTTTTGAATTTTATGTTAAGACCTTGATCTATTTTGATTGTTCGTGCGCATTAAACTTTCTTGGATTTGCCATCTTGTGAAAAATATGTTGGTATTGTTACAAGAATTGAAAAATGAATAATAATACATGGAAACAGGAACAATCAACACATTAATCAAATTAGTTGAGAAATTTGAGATTATTTGTGAAGGCTTGAATCTTATGTGCTATTTGGAGTTACTACTAATTGCTTGAAGGATACTTTGGTTTTGGTCTTGTAATCTACTTGTTAGATGATTTGAGAGAAGATTTAACTATACATTACTGATTGCCCTAGTATTTCTCGAGTCGTTGTTTGACATAGAATTTAGGATAACGGTTGCATGAATATATTGTTGTTGGATCCATAGGATTTGCCATTTTCCCATTATCTACATCTCTTTCTATCTCGTGTTTGGCCTATTCTATCGAACTTTAATTTCGCATTTTATTTTGTTTTTGCTTAGTTACTTTTCATTAGGGGTGCTTACCGGCCGGTTCGGTTATAACCGAACCGGTTGGACCGGTTAACCGAACCGAATTGACAGACAGTATAGGAACCGGAACCGAACCGAATTACTTATTCGATAACCGCCGGTTATAACCGGCCGGTTATTCGGTTAACCGAAATAACCGGTTCAAATTTTGATCTAATTGAGGTTTGAACCCATAACCAATTAGAAACTTGTGAAGCACTTTGCCAAATGCACCATATACATTTTTTATACATATTATAAACTTAAAATTTATTTACAATTAAAATCAAAAAAATGAAGAAAAAAATACCACCAATAAAATAGTTATGGAGAAATATGAGAAAAGCAAAGGGAGGTACAAACAATTTACTTCATATTATGATAAAATTAAGCAATATATAAGAGATATTATGTAACTTATGTATATTAATATATGTGTATTTATAGAACAATTCTTTTGATAGATTGCTTCTGTATATATAACATATATCTCAACTCTCTCTATCAATATATAGTATATATATATGTATATTTAAATTTCCGATAAGAACTTTTAAATAAGAAATTATTTAGGGAGACTGGTAATCTATTGTTTTCTAGAACCTGACAAATAAATAAATATATAGAAATGGGCAAATGGTAGGGATTTTGAACTAATCTAAAACTCTATACATCCTTAATTCCTTATCTATATATAAAGAGTCTGTTGCATTTTTTTCATATATATTAAATATAATAAACAATGCACAACAAGTTGATAGATTCATATAACTTTATATATCAAAAAGTCTATTTATACTGTAGCAAATAATACAGCAAACCCCTAATAAAGCCACGGCTAATAAGTAATAACAAAGAAATAGGAAATGACTTATTGAATCAACTAACAGACTCAAATTAATCCCAAATTTGGTAACAGGAATCAAGAAATATGGCAGAGAAAATGACTGCTGGAAGCCTGGAAACAGAATTGTTAATTGGTGTTTTGCTTCTGCTTTTCACTGTTAATTTCCTTGGATTTCATGAGGGTTTGTTTTTTTACGTAGTATTTAGACATGCTGATTCAAGAAAATGAAACAGAACTGTGTTTCACGTGTGTCTTAATTAGGACAGACGTGAGCAATCAAGTAATGTGTTTGTGTGTATAATGCGAGGTTTTTATATATGAGAAAATAATTAATACGAAGCAATTCAAGCAAAAGCAAAGCATATATATTTGCAAATTTCAATTACCGGTGGCAGTATGGGCCGGAGAGCTGCGGCAGTATCGGCTGGAGAGTTGTGGTGGGCTGGAGAACCGAGGGTGAAGGAACAGAACCGAGGCGAGGGGGATGGAGAGGGAGTAGGGCTGCTACGGTGCGGTGCTGCCGCGAGAAATTGAATTGGGGGACCGATATTGACAATTGTAATTACTAATTGGAACTGGAAGATAGAAAATATAAATTAGGGCTATAAGAATTAATCGGTTAGTTACCGGTTATCGGTTATAACTGGTAACCGACCTGTTATAACCGATAACCGGTTTCTCTCAAATTCGCGCACCGGAACCGAACCGAATCATATTTACATGGTTATCGGTAATCGATAATCGGCCGGTTTCGGTTCGGGTATCGGTTAACCTGGTAACCGGTAACCTGTAACCGGTTAAGCCACCCCTATATGTAATAATATGAATTTCAATTCTGTAATTTTCGTTTTTTAATTAATGTAATTTAGGAGTTTAAATTAAGTAATTTTCAAAATTTAATGAAATACTTTTAGAATGTGTAGTCATTTAATTTGATTTTACAAATAACTCAATTCAAATAAATATATGAAATTGAAGAATAATAAAAAATGATGAAATCATAAAAATATAATTGTGGCTGATTTGTGATTGAATTATTTAGGGTTGGGGTGAAGGTGTTGTAGCTGTAAAGTGAAATGAAGTACTTTTAGAATATATAGTCATTTAATTTGATTTTTACAAATAACTCAATTCAAATAAATATATAAAATTGAAGAATAATAAAAAAAATAATGAAATGATAAAAATAAAATTATGACTGATTTGTGACTGAATTGTTCAGGGTAGACTGAATTGTTTAGAGCTAGGATGAAAATATTATGGCTGGAAAATAAAATATTAAAATATGAAATAATGATATGATAATTGGAAATTGAGTGTGATTAATTTTTTTAAGACTGAGGTAAGGACACCGTTATTACTAAAGCAAAACAAGGTTATCAATGGCAAAATTCTTGATTTAGTGTATTTTAGAAAAAATGTTCCCGAAATGGGAACCTTTTTTTTTCTCTTCTGGAAATGGGAAAGACGCATTCCCGAAATGCGTCTTCACTTAAGTGGAGACGCATTAGGCGAATGCGTCTTTCACTTAAATCAAACGCAGACATTTCGGTGCCAAAGGAAGACGCATGAGGCTGATGCGTCTAGGGAAGATGCATGTGCCTCATGCGTCTACCCCTAGCTGATGTTTCTCTCTCCTGCAAAAAGGTAAGCTCCAATCTCTCTGCGTTGGGTAATAATTAAGGGCCCACACTCTCAGATTTTGATGTTTCTCTCTCCTGCAGCAGATTTTGTACCCTTCTTTTTACCTTCCCAATTAAGCAGCATGCTCTCTCCTAAAATTGAATCCCAAACAAGATTTGGCATGCCTCCTGACCTCCTGACTGTACTGAATCGATTTCAAATCATAGATATATTGCTGTTGAACCAAAAACAGATGCACGACGGAAATAACTTTATCAATTCACGTTCCTTTTCTCTTTTTTATTTTATTTTTATTTTTTTATGCAATTTTTTTTGAGTTGGAACTACTTTTACAATCACTGATTGGTTCCCAGGCTTTATTAGTACCAAGTTATCCTTAATAT
>JAYDZE010538159.1:0-14910 GCA_034509125.1 Monilaria moniliformis
TAGTTTCAGACTAATGCACCCCTATATATATATATATATATATATATATATATATGTGGTTTATTACTATTTTTACTATTGTGTTCGTTGTTTGACTATAACTTCATTCTTAATAATCGTATTTTTGACCTCACTGTAATTTTTTAGTCCGAACTTAAAACTATGTCGCGTCTCACCTTTTGGCTAGGAGTTCTTTGAATTTTTAGAATGTGTATGTTCAGGATGAACCTCCGTCTCTCTTATATAGAATCTTCTTCATGTCCAATACGTTAGCAATTAATAAATATCGTTTGTTTCCATGAAAAAGTCATAACTTAAAACTATTATAAATATATCATATGCTTATTAGTTTTGTTCACTTAATAGCCAAAATCATAATTCTGAATCAACTTGAGAGAAATTTAGTTGGCTTTTACTGGTTTTCATTTATGTTTGTTTCTCACAAATTATTGTAAGTTACTTAAAAATTTGAACTTGAACTATTAATTGAACAATTGAGACCAAAATTCATACTATATTTTTAAATTCGGGCTAAAAAATCACTATAAGATCATAGTTCAAACTATAATATAAGAATAATCCATCGACTAAATTAAAAATAATAACCAAAATTAAAATCTTGACAGTTCCCTTGCCTCTTCCAAATACACGATAAGAAATTTATTAGTGTTTATTTTCTTTATAACCACGTAATTAAAATATATTCCTTAATAATTTTAATTAATTTCATGCCAACCAATATTATTGTTTATGTAAAATCCAGCTTTCGAGTGCAAATTAAGTCGAAGATAAGAAGTAAATGACACTGTTTTTCTACAAGATATATGGCTTCTCCATTAATATAGTAATATTTATGAAATAGATTACATTGAAAAATAAAATGGACATTTCAATTGCAATAAAAAAATGGAGGGGCTAAAAAATACCCTTGAATAAATAAAAACCTATAAATCAGCAAAGAAATGGTAATTACTTGAATCAACAGCAATGAGCCTCAGCGCAGCAACCGCGGCTGCAAGAGACATCAATCCGAAGAAGACAACGTTGAGCCAATGCCAACTCTTCTGTAGCGACGTCAGCTTGTGCTTCCGCGCCATCAGATACATGTGGTTCGCCAGAATGAACGTGAGAGGGAACGTGCTCAGCGCCCCGGTGAGGCTCATGAAATCTCCCAAGAACGGCAGCAGTGCTGAGACGAAGCTCGTTATTCCCAAGTAGCCGCCTCTCACCACAATTCTGAAAGACAGGTTGCGTGCTGCTAGGGCGCTTCCTTTCAGCTCGAACCTTGTATCCAAATATTCGTACATCGGACTTGCAAAGATCTGTATGGAACGATTAGAAGTTTGTTTTTTCATTAATCTTTGAGGAACATTTACTTTTCATTGATTGAGTATTTTTTTTTCTCTAATCCTACCCTTTCAATGAAATATGAATAAAGCAAAATAAGCTCAAATGATGGAAATTATCAAGGCCTTCAGATATCCCAAAGTTCCAATCCATTTAGTAATGTATTATATTTTTGATCTATCTGGAGTAATTCTCGAAAGTAAACGGAACTTGAGTAGTGAGGGTGTGAGGATTAGGGCTTACGTGCAAAGCAATGATCGTCTGCAGGAAAGCTGAGATATTGGCTGCAGCCTTCAACCAGACTGGGCCGTGAACATTGTGCAGCAAGTAGGCTGATGCCTCCGATCCATATGCCCAGTAACCAATGAAGGTAACGGCATACATTGGCAGAACTCCAACCGTGAACTGGAAATACAGAGCTTTCATCATGTTGTCAACAACAGGCTGCCTCACGGTTGCCTGTCAAGAAGGTGAGTCGATTTGTGAGTGATCTGATCAGCAACCAAAGATTAGACTAAAAGCTATGAGACCAACGTGCTAGCCAACTGCGCCACCACACCAATTATTCTTTTTTTTTTTAAATAAAGACAAAGCATTCTTTCTAGATAGCATGACGTATTGAATATGGAACCAGTAGATACCAAAAGGTAGATATCTGCATATTAAACAAAAGAAATATATGAACAACGCTCGTCTCAAGAATTTGAGGTTTCTGTAGGACCTGTATTTCTGGAAGCATTCCAGTATTGAAAGCAAAAACGAGGTTCGCTGATGCACCGATGGTAGTGAAAATTTTGCTTATAGTTGTTCCATGAATGTTGTAGTCTCGGGGAGGAGCTTCTATGCCTGTAAAATAGATGACTTACTCAGGAAAAAAACTAACACGAAGAAACATTGAAAGTTGGCATCTGAAAATCGATATTCCATAATGACAATATCCACAAAGAAACAGTTCCTTTTTGAAACCCAACTTTAACAGAAAAGGAACACGAACAAGATGAAGCAATCGAGGAAGAGAGATGGCTATACCATCTTTTAGAGCCAGAACAAATGCTGTGACAATGTACACCAGACTAAAAATTGTCGAAAATGCCAGCCATGCTCGCAGTGCTGATAAATGGGGTACGGCAATTGCAAAAAGGATACACGCGAAGCCAGAAACTGCAATGCAGTGTGGAAGCTTCATGCCAGACTCTTCTTGGAAGAGCGCATAAAGAGCCTGCATATAATATCAATGGAATCAAGGGATCTGCTGAAACCTTAATAATTTGCAGTGACCTAAGCTGACGTGTTATGTAGTTTGTATATATAAAAAACCATAATCCAAGAGTTCAAACCTTTTCACAAGTTACGTGGAAAAATAACTTCATAGACAGCTATTCCTCCATCTATTCTGTTGGTCTTCTAATAGAAACGGAACAAGAGAGCAAAAGCTAGTTACCTTAAGGGCACTGCCGGCTAAAATGATGTATCCGACATTGATCATGAAGAGATTAACATACTGCAGCGCCCATGTAATACTATAGGCTTTGTCACCTACACCACAGAAACCCCTATCTCAGTAAAAAAAGAAGAACACCTTCAGAATGAAAGGATATCACATTCCATCTCTTTCAGAGCAGCTTGATCATTATTTGCTCTTACCATAGATAAATCCTGCAAGGTCTCTGTATCTGATATGCCTCTTTCCTCCGTATTCATGAAGCTTGGCTACCAACATATTTGCATACAAAGATATCGCTGTTGCTAAAATTAGTCCGACCACACCACCAATCCAACCTAGTGGAACCATAATGGTGCCAGAGTATCCCAACACATACGCACTGTTTATTCCCGTTGTAAGCACAAACCCCACCTGGAACCATGAATCTACACGCGCAACATGAAAAGATAAGCCGGGAATGAATAGATCACCGAGCTTTTTCATTACTCGAGCAAACTAAAATTCAAATTTAGCCTTAAACATATCAAAGGATCACTCTATAAGATGATGAACTAAGGCATCCCCAAATTCAACTGCCCTAAGATGCATACAGTAAACAATAAACAGAGAACAAAATTCGGAAAATCAAAAGATCTTCAGCCAAATTGCTAATAGAACTACATTTCTTATTATCAAAGCAGAGACTAAAAACCAAAGTACTACTCAAGGAATTCAATTATTCGCTCCAATCACAAAAGTATAAACAACTTGAAAAAGACATAAAATATCAATTCCATCAAGGAAAACAAACTAGATAATAAACCGATTCCCACAGCTTTGAATACGAATTAACACTAACTGCACACAGCAAATTCATGAACCAGAAAATATAAGAGTGTAAGGAACTGAAAACAAAAGGCAAACCACAAAAAAGGGGGAAAAACAATAAATTTAGTATAAAGAAAAAAAAAACCTTGGCTAATTTGATGAGCGGTATCAGAAATCTCAACAATCACAGAATCCTTTGAAGAATACGCGCCACCTCTGCCAGAGCCAGGGCCGCCCAAAACGGCGTCGTCGGAACCCGGAGCAACAACCATTTCTCCGACCACTTCACCTCGCAAAAGCGCCGATCTTATATCACCGTCATCGTTCGCCGCCAGGCCTGAATTGAGGCGCAATCCACCTTCAAAACCAACATCAAACACCATACCCACACAACCAAGACAAAAACACACAGTAACTCACACAGTGGGATGCTTACAGAGGGAAAAATCGGGGCCCTCTTGTTTTTCGGTATGCAGCTAGACTTTACGCAATTTCCAAAACTTATGGTTTGATGTCAGAACTCGTCATCCGTACACGCAACTTGCTGATTTCATAGCTACTATTTGCGGGTTTATTTCTAGATCTTTTGAAAACCGAAAAACGGAATTGGTAGTCAAGATTACGACAACTGTAAATGTTTTGACAAGTAATTAAGGTAAGCTACAAATGTTTATGCTGCTGCTGTTGTTGTTTTTGTTCAATTCTGCTTTTAAATATATGCAGTTTATTGCTAAAAATAGATCCGTATATATCTGCATTTTATATAACCGGTAAGAGTAGTAAATTGCGTTTATACCTCTCAAATTGGCGCTTCTTCGGTTTACCTTACTTCTCCGAAAGTGATTCCACGTTTCTTCTTCTTCATTTTTCTTTCTTGAATTCATGAGAAATTGATATTTCATCCCTCCTTATATTATATTACATTTTATATTAATACTTATTTGACAATAATAGATCATGTAAAAATTTATAATTATTTTTATATATTATGTTCTTTTTGTACACAATCAATGACATTGATAATAGATGGCACGAGTTCTAATACAATATTGGTAAAATTGCTGGAGAGAGAAAGAAAAAATAGTAGTTAGTAGAAAATAATAATTGAAAAGAGACAAAAAAGATATACATACCATGTTTGTATAAATTGTAAATAAGTTAAAATATTAGAATAATGTATTATAAGAAAGCTACTAAAGTTAGAAGGTGACTGGTTTTAGTGGACGAACGAAAATAACAAAATATAACTATTGGTTGTAGACAGATGGAGTATTACAATTTCTTTCTACAATAACTATAGATCATACAAATATCATGATCTAGATAATCTTTATTGACATCTGATTAATCGATTTTAACACCAAAAAGAATTTTGATATATTAAGAATCCAATATTTATAAAACTTGGCTTATTGTGTATATATATATAGCATGACATTAATAACGTATCGTATAAGTGATGTAAGCTATATTGTTCCATGAAATATTTTAATTCTTGAAATAAAATTCAATAAAATGGTGCACTGAATTTATTAAAGAAATTGGTCCTTTCGTTGGATTATCTTATTCAAGTTAAAAAATTGTAGCTGTTTGTCTCATTTTCCACTAAAAGAGAAAATAAATTGTAATAAAATAAAAGATTCTCGACTCCATTATTGTGAAGATATTTATGGTTGTTGACATCAGGAGAAAATTGATGGTGCACCGGTCTTCCATTAAATAATTTGATATGATAGGCAACGATTATTTACTATTATACCAGATTATCCAAATCTCTAGTGGCACACTAAATAAAAAAATACAACTATTTGGGAAAGAGAGAGAAAAAAAAAAAGCCATCTAGGTTATCAATGTGTTCTTCTCAACATGTAAAATCAAGAAGTCTTATTAAAATAAAAATAAAAATAAAAACATGTATAATCAAGAAATGATGCACATCTAAGTTTAAGAAGGTTGCTATAACATATGGGACCATACTAAAAATTATTGTTCAATAATCAAGACAATTAAGATGGCAATTTTCTGGCAAGAATACAGAGAAGAGAGCAACCAAGTGTTCCCAAAAACACAAACTACTATGGAAAAAATGGACAATATACTTTGCCAGCTTAAGAGAAAGTGAACTACACATCTCATTAGATTCTCCAGGTTCAAAAATAAAGTTTGGAGTAGTTAGCAAGTCCAGAAAATGAAAGGAGCGAAATCTTGACTACAAGACAAGAAGCATGCAAAGAAGAAGACAAGGAGCGAAATGTGCGTGTCCTTATTGCTAAACGACTGTCTAAACAGGCAGTTTTCCTTAGCCAATTCACCCGAATATTGTCTTTGTTGGAGAAAACAGATGGGAAAACTATATGTCCAGATGTTGTAATAAGCTAGCAGTATGCAATTGTTCCAATATGTCACTTATTTCCCTAACCAATCTGCATTTAACTTTGCAGAAACATATGTGTTTTACTAGTAGATAGCACCAGATAGCACACCATACATACAATTGATTAGTAAAGTTTTTTTTACTGATTAAGAGTAAGCGAGCTGCCACTCAAACTGCACAAGTATGTTGAAGAATTTACACAAGTACATTTGCAAACAGAAGCAGGACATGATTCTATGTGTCCATATACTTATAAGGCATTGGAAATCACATCTTACTCAAGAATTCAAAAGTTTTTTGTTCTACATCCTATGCTCATACTTGGGCTTCCATAGATCATGGTTGTTATACTGTTATAGCATATCTAAAGTTTACCAACATATACTAAGATTCTATGCTTCTAGTGAATAGGACATCTCCCCAAGGGATGCATTTCTAAAAGCTCATCATCCGCTCCCGGTTCTCTAATCATCTGGTCTCAGGTCTCTAAGATATAACGACTGCCAAATACCTAGCTCAAAAAAATTCATGTCGACACTTCACCATTAATACTTTATTAAAGAGAAATATTCTTTGAAAATTCATTACTAATTGGTCCTCATTTGAATTAGACAACAATTCTTGCTCCAACAACCTTCATAAAGATATCCTCAGCTAACAACAAGCTAAAAAGGCGAACAATCCAGAATATGCACAAACACAAACTGCTCCCATCCATGGTTTAAGACAGCCAAAAACTACATAATCCATCACATTATATTACAAAAACATGAAACAAATAAGCAGATAACAAACACATGAGAACTCTACTTCTTATCATCAAGTGTGCCATCTCCAACAACAACATTGATCTTTTCATACCTGAAATCCCTTGAATGCACAGTGCATTTCCCAGGGATAGTGAGCACCGTCTCTGAGCTATTCTCGAATGACGCCCACAAAAACATCACAATCAATGCCAGCAAAGCTCCACACCCTGTTAAAAAAACCAATCCAGATATGAAACCCAGAGCACAAATCTTTCTCTTCTGTGCCAGCTTCTCCTCACTGTGCTCCCTCGAAAATGCCCTCGGATTCAACGGCTGAGAATGCAGCCACTGCGGAACCTCCCTAGTCCTGAAGTTCCAGGTATATACACTGCTAGTCTGCATTGAATTTCCAGTAGATGAACTCAATCCAACGAGGACCTCTTCGCTTCTCCACATTTCACCCAAATCAACCTTATACACCAACAGAGGACTGTAAGGCCTGGGGCTTCCAAATTTACTCAACCTAACCTCAATCCTCTTCGAGCTCGAATCATAATCAACCCAAGAGTGCAGCTTCACTCCACTGTTCAAAACCAAGCCGATAGACGACGCATTGCTCGTCTTCACCGAAGCGAGACTCCCGATGTCAAGACCGACATGGTTTGCGTTCAAATCCCCCACATTTTCATCAACCGATGTGTCAAATTCCACCCCAAGTAACCGATTTTCCTTCAAAAGCCCGAAACTTTCTCCATAAAATTTGGACTGGAAGCTTCTGGGCACGACCAGAAAGGCCAATCCATCGCCATTGTGAGGCGAAATTGAGAACGCGAAATCAGTGGAAAACGAAACGGGCCTTTTCGACTTCGAGGTCGGGCTCGAAAGCCTAACGGGCTTCTTCTGGACGATCAGACCGGCGCTGGGAGAGGAAATTCCGGGGTTGGTGAGACGAATAAAGGAGCTGTTGATAGTGAACTTGGCGTCGCCGATGAGAAGGAGGTTTTTACCGAGATGTGGTTTGTGGGGGATAGAGAGAGAGAACTGGAGAGCTGATACAAGTGCTGAAAGGAAAATTAGAGAGCGCAATGGATGAATCGAGCAGGACGCGGACGGCATTGGATGAAATTCGAGCATTTCTCCTGGAACTGAGATGAACTATGGTTTCATCCAAAGTAGAAAGTAGAGTGGCAATCTTAGATCGATTTCATTCAACCAATTCTTCTATATCTTAGCATATCTCATTGCTTAATTAAATGTTTCTCCATGTAACTACACATTTGCTTAATTAAATTGTTCTTTGCAAAGAAGCTTTTGCCTTTAATTTATGATATCCTTTAGTCAGCATATGTCTTCTGCAATGAGGCGCATTGCATTCTACGTAGTTATCCTAAAAGAAAGTTCTAATTATACTAAAGAGAAATAATAATATTAAATATACTAAAAAAGAATAATATTAAATATTCTTATACAGACGGGTTTTTTTTTTTTTTTTTATCTGATTACATTTTATTTTTTTCCGGCCGAATAAGCAAGAAAAATAATTATTCGGGTGTTGCTTTTAAGGCCCAGAAATAGATGATGTATTGATTCTATTAACGGATCATAGTCAGTTATGCGTTATCTGACGCTATTGAGGCCCAATAAATTTACATATAGAATAAATTATATGAAGTCAAAAGTCTCTAATATTTGTCTCTCCAGGGTATCTAAATACTGAACCTTTTCTGTATAAAAATAATTTTTCAGGGTTTAATCCCCATCGTCCGGCTTTTTCCCATTATTAAAAAAAAAAAAAAAAACAAATCTCGATTTGAATTTATCAGATGTTTTAAAAAAAAAAAAAATTATAAGTGGTTTTAGGTCATGACAATTAAAGCATTTTATCGCACGAGGGCGATACAACTACATCATCAGGTGGAAAAATACACCGCAAATAGACGGTATTTGAAATCAATGAAAACCACCATAAGGTAGGAAAATACACCAAACGCAAATGAGACTTGAACTCAAAATCTTCCGCTAACGAGAGTCTTTGCGTACCTATATTTAGGTCTAAGGTCCTTAATTTAAAATTTATTATAGCCCATATCTCTCTCTCTTTGAGTGCACTGTTTCTAAAAGATTTAGGCGAAGTATGCAAATTCTTCTTGTGGAGAAATAAAGGAACAAATAAACCAATCATAAATTTTTATGGCAGAATGAAAAGGGGATTTTTCACTCTCCTAAGAATTTTCAGTGTAATATGTTACGTACACATTTTCGTTTTCATTTATACTTTTCCAACAATGATTTAGCTTTTTATCCAACTTTTTGGGTTTCTAAAAAAGATATTACAAAAAACATAGAATGATTATGTATTGATACAATTAGTGACTTATAAATGTAAATTAACACAAAGATAAGAAACTATTAATTTTTTCCAATATCCAATGGTAATAAAAAATTTAAAAAACTATCATTTCTATTTTCTTATTTAGGCGAGAGTAGTAATAGGACGAGCGCTCTCGATAAATCCTCATGTTGTGTCTATTTTTTCCGTTGCGCAGTCTCTATTTTGTTTTATTTTTGCCCTTCTCTTACTTTAGTCTCCAATGCGCATTAAAATAATATTTTCATTTTCTAAAGAGCTTTAAGAAAGCAATCCATATCAATTTCAACGATCTAACACTGTACAGATCGATGGTTAATATCAAATATAAACAATAATTGATTTTTTTTTCCTAATTTTCTGGGAATTATAAATTTAGGTGAACACTTTTGTTTTCAACATCGATGACAACATAATTCGCTGGCATAGCTAGAATACATGTCAGCTCTAAAACTTCTTTAAAATTCTCATTTTATAACCGGTGGTGGAGCAGGGATTTTGACGTAGGGGCTCAAGAAGAATATTCTTGGTTCCGCTACTATTATCAGTTAAGGGGTATTTTTCGGCATTGACGTCTTTGAAAGTAGTTGCGGCGTTGGCAATAGGGGGCTGCGAGAGAGAGAGAGATGGATAATGAGAGAGAAAGAAATAAAGGATGAGTGAAAGTAGCTAGAGATACATACAATGATTGTCTGAAGAAGCAACATAAAAAATAAGCTGCGAGAAAGAGATAATGAGAGAGATATAGACGAAGAAATTGAGTGAGATGGAGTGACATGAGAGAATTATATTCTGTTTTCGAACAAAAAGACTTCATAAAAAGTTACATTCAAACAAAAATGACTTTATTATTCTCTAATTAGCTTGAGGTAAATGTCACATTTGGATGTTTAAGTTTGAGTAACTTTATCATTTCCAAAATCTAATTGACATGTATTATTTATGGAGAAAAATAAGACAAAAATTAATGGGATGAGAGAGGCTCCAACTTTCGTAATAAAGATCATTCAATATTATATCAAATATTGAATTAAATTGGATGCTATCAAATAAATTATATATTTCCATAAAAATGGATGCTATAATAGTTATAACTATTTTAGGTGGACTATTGGCTAATAGACAAATGTTTATTTTTATTTATTTTCCTTCTTGTTCATGATAATTTTATATATTTATGTGTCCTTTTAGTCTCCTAGACTTCAACAGATCATATTTTATTTTATCATTTTCAGTTTTATAATTATTTTCAATTTTTAGTAGATATGTGAAAACCACCTCGTTCAGTAGAGTAAATTTTATTTTTATCATTGTCAATTTTATTTTTATTATTTTCAATTTTTAGTAGATCTGTGAAAACCATCTTAAAATTAGCCATGCATCTATAACTGCGTCCTTAATATTATATATCACATCCGAAATTAGCAATGCTACTACTCAAAATATTATCATTTAGATAAAGAGCTCTTGGCATAATTTAATACATCACTGCATTGCAGTTCATAAGCCATTACCTATAAATTATATATGTAGAGATTTATATAGTATCCCAATTTTAGATAGTATATAATACACAATATTATCTATCCATTTCATAAATTTTATGGTCCAAATTTTTTTCGCATTTTTAAAGTTATTGGACGCTACTTTTACTATAGTAATGGTGTAATTGTTATTCAATTTGTTATAAGATTCGTAACAAAACATGCATATTATTTAACAAAATACTGCTTATATTTGAACACAAATAAGCATACGAGATTAATTGCTCTAAACTTTGTCCTCTTGCATATGAAGATTGATTGTTTCCTTATAACTTCATAACGACATAAAACAATGGATTAAAACAAGAAAGAAAATAAATGATCAACATATAAAATTGATTTGATCGGATTTTGAGTGAGAATGAGAAATATAATCGTAATTCAATTTTATGTTAAAAACAAACATATTGTTAAACATAAATCTGCATACGATTGAAAACAAATATGCATATGAAATTGATTGCTCCAAACTTTGTTTTCTTGCTTAGATTGCTTTTTTGTAGTTTCACAATTTGAAAGAAAACAATAGATTAGATTGACAAGAAAGAAAACTAAGGATCAACATATGAGATTGATTTGATTGGATTTTGAGTGAGAATACTGGAAACATATATGTGAGAATGAGAGCAAAGAGCGAGAATGAGAAACATGCATATTTCTGTTCTAAAGTATGCATGATTCTTTTGTGTAGTATGCAAGCTTTATGTTAAAGCACATGCATGCTTATGTTTTAAGGAATGCATATTTCTGTATTGCAGTATGCAGATTTCTATTCCCGCAGAGAACTTCACATTCGAAGAAAAATTATCCCCCATCCTCCTACATCCTTCTCCAAATTCCGACGAACTCCGATGTAAACCACCGCCACACCTATCCTCTCTCTAGCACACTCAAATTTATCCCAAAATCTCATTCTCATTTTTCTTCAAATTTTCCTCAAATTTTCAAGCAACAAAATTGAGGTTCTTGCATCGCCGCCACTTCGGCGTTTATAGCTGCCGACTGTCACATTACCGTTGCCGGCCCTCGGTCGTCGTGGAGGCGTCGGTTGCCGTAGCCTGAATTTTACTGAGAGAAATCAAATAGCAGAGAAAATGGAGATGAAACAGACAATTCATGTGAAGAATTAGCAGCCATGCGTCGCTTATCTAGTGCGTCCACATGCACACATGTGGTCTAAATTTGATACCACATACTATCTAAGGCTTGGATACTACATGCTACCTAAAACTTGGTCTATGTATATATATCGGTCGTTTGGTTTGGTAGATGTGATGAATAAGATTGATAGGATTGAAAATCAACTCAAATTTGGAGTGAAAAATAATCATCCAATTGAATGATTAATATGTGGGCAAAGTTATCCATCATAAACCGAACAATGCAAATCAAGCATTTGATTAAGTTAGATTATTTTGCCAATCATGTATTTCACTAAGTTCAAACGCTTCCATAAATACAGAAACTTGTATGAACTCTTCCTTATTATACCTCTTACAGAAAGTGAATATTTTTATAAATAAAAGTGATATTTATTCAGAATAAAAGTAACAGTTATTATGAATAAGAGTAAGAAAATTAGAAATATGGATAAAGTTGGAGGCAGTGGGAGTTGCAGCTGGGGTCGACATGAGTTTGAATTGTTGCTAGACAGAATAAGGCCATATAATTTTGCTGCACATAGTGTTTTTATATGTCCTTTACAAATATAAAGTGTAGTGCAAGAGGCAGACATTTGGCCTACATTTTTTCCAATTTTGAAACCGTTGTTTCTCATATAATCTCTTGTCCAAAATTCTTTCATTTCACCTGACAAAACCATCATCCCTTATCTCGACAATCATCAATTCTAGTTCGTACCTTTGTCCTAGAACAAATTATGATATTAATTAATGTCCTAATTAATTAAAACAAAGATCAACCTATAGTTTAAACTCGAATATGGTGGTATATGGAAATTCTTGCATGTTAATTAGGGGTGAGCAAAATACCCGAAATTCGAATATCCGAACCGACCGAAATTCAAAATTTGGTTCGGTTTTTTTCGGATTTTGGTTTGGTTCAGTTTTGATTTTTCACAAATTTCAGTTTTCGGTTCGGATATAATATAAACCGAAAAAAACCGAAAAACCGAATTTATATTTAATATTATTTATATATATTAATAATATAATAATAACTAAATATATGTGTATATATATATATATATATTTCATATATATACATACAATTTTTTGGATTTTTGGATTTTCGGTTTTTCGGTTTTTTTTTTGGTTTTTCGGACAATTTTATGATTGTTAGGTTTTTTCGGTTCGGTTCGGTTTTCATAGTTCGGATTTCGATTTTTCGGGTAATTCGGTTCGGTTCAGTTTTAATTTTAAAAAAAAAATCGGTTTTTCGGTTCGGTTTGGGCAAAAAAACCGAACCGGAAACCGAATGCTCACCCCCAATCTTAATCATTAATTGGTGTACAAAGTTCAAATATTGAATAGTGGTTTGTTGGAAGTTCGGGTCATGTGATGAGATGGGTTCATAGATGTTGGTATTATACAAGAAAAGAGAGAGCTTTATTTCAACACAAAGGGTTATGTTAAAAGGGCTTGTTTTTCCATAAGTTCTCACCATGTGTAACATGATTCCCTTTCCTTTGGGACACTCAAAGTAGAGATCGTTAATATTTTTTATATTTTTTTACTTTGCCTTGGATTCTAAATAAAGTCCTCACTGCCATGTGGTTTCAACTCTTTTATATGCCAAATCTGTGGCCATTTCAGGTACTTTAACATAAGGTAATTCAAGAATGGGACTCATATATTTTATTTAAATATAAAATTCGATTTTGAATATTTTACATATTAATACGGAACAAAAATTTAATCAATAATAAATTTAATTAACTCGCAGAAATAACCTCAGCCGCTCTCTAAACATGGTATACAATATGGTTTAATCTATAATTAAGTCCAACCTGAATTTCAGGAATAATTATATATCTACATTTTAATTTACATCTAGAAAGCTGTATATATACATAAATCATTTTCATTAATTGTTTTCCATTCATCTGTATATATATAGAGGTGCCCAGTTAAAACCAGATAGTAATAATTATACATCCCTTCACTTTTCTTTATTTTAGAGATATTTGGTGAAAACACTGTTTCATTAATAGTAAGAAAATTAACAAGGACATCCAAAAATTAATGTTTAGTTTTGCAGAAATGGGAGAAGCATGCCAACTATATGTGTAATCATTATATGCACTACTATATCCAATATAAATAATAATATTTTGATACATATATATAATATAATTATATACGTGAGATTACGTGTGCCAGCGAAAACGTCTTACCAATTAAAGAGATTTATAAAGTGCCAAAGCGAAGAAACCTTAAAGGCTTCTTCAGAAATCTAACCTTAATTTATTAATTCTTTTTACATCAATTTGAATTTTAACTAAGTTATTATCCACAAAGATAATGTTCTTATCGCTAAAGAATAACAGTGTACGGACAAAGATATAGTGCCTACACAAATTAGAACCAACAACTTGTAAGAGAGTGATTTCTGTCACCAATTTGCTGGATCTTCCTCACTGATACTTCTCCTGCTTAACAATTTCATTCATTTTTTCATGAAAAATAATTTAAATCACCTTGTTTTTCACAGAGAGAGAGAGAGAGAGAGAATAATATACTTACTTGGTATATATTGGTGGGCTTGTTTACATATTGAGTTATTGGGGCTGATGGCACGAATCTAGCGACGTCGTTTTGGTGCATGATCTTGACCAGATCTCCATGTTAGGAGCTACCAAAGGATGAATCCAAAGAGATAGCATGATCCAAAACATATGGATTCTAATTAAATATATAAAGAAGATGGTAATGGAAAAAAAAATAAGAATAGTGAAATAGAGATGGGATCAATGCGATCCCTTTGGACGCCTCCTTTAGTGGCTGTAAATGCCGCGGCGGTGGTGTCGGTGGTGGCGGTGGCGGTGGCGGTGGCAGCTTACATCTCCAAAGTGCCTGTGGTGTGTGTGGGAAGAGACAGAAGAAAGTGGCTCAAGACTACGTCAATATAAAAGACACTGCTCCGCCTCCAACGAAATTAGGGACGAGTATAACTATTTATTTTCCAATATTGTTTATTCTCACTTTTGTAACAATCAATAGTGTTTTATCATTTATGTGCAACCCAACCACCCCTCCCCCCCCAAAAAAAAAATAAAATAAAAATAAAAATAAAAATAAAATAAAAAAAATAATTAA
>JAYDZE010538170.1:0-14909 GCA_034509125.1 Monilaria moniliformis
CAATTACGAAAAATCTCAAAGTCATGATATTAGCGGCTGATTTTCAAATTTGCGGGACTGACCAGAATTTGACCAAATTTCATGTTTTTTCGGCAATTTGTCATAGAAAAAAAGAAGAAGAAAAAAAGAATGTAGGATTATATTGCATGAATCCAAGAAATTGCAGCTCCCCCATAAATCTGGATTTTGGTTTAGTTTAATAGGCGGTCAAAGAGTGTTATGCATGTGACAGGTTGGAGGGCAATAAAGAAATTTAGATCTTCCCAATACACAAGGCACATGCACACAGCCACCCTGCTTCTTCTTCGTTCTTTTTTTCTACTATTATTTAATTACTTGAGTGCATTAACAAGTGAGAGACCAGATTCATCATCACTCCCTGATTGCATATGCTTCTATTTCATTTATTTTTCACATGATTACATGATCTGAGATTCTAAGTTCCCCATTTCCTGGATCTTCTGCCGTCTATTTCCTGGGAACTCACAAATATTCTCTTTTTTAAGCGGCGGCGTCGCCCTAGAGTGAGACTCAGAGATGGTGGAGGGAATAATAAGGGAAGGGAGATCTCTCGAGGTAACTCCGACGTGGTCGGTCGCAACAGTCACCACCGTCATGGTTTTCGTCTGTTTGTTTGCAGAAAGATCCATTTACAGATTTGGAAAGGTCGGTATCCAACGGCGCCTGTTTTTATTTTTATTTTTATTTGTATTTCTAATTTTATATTTTGGATGGTTGCAGTGGTTGAAGAAGACGAAGAGGAAAGCCCTGTCTGCTTCCTTGGACAAAATCAAAGAAGGTACAGTTTTCCACAGTTTCACATTATTAATTTCTGAAATTGCAGAAAGAAATTGATGAGATGCTCTGTAAATTAAAACAGAGCTTATGCTGCTTGGGCTCATCTCTCTATTGCTGGGGCAATGGGCGAGGTGGATTTCCCAAATCTGCGTCAACTCGACTCTCTTCAACAGTAAGTTCTTCACCTGCTCCGAGGCAGATTACAGCGAGGAGAAGATGGAGGAGAGCTCCGCCGCCTCCGACATTCCTCCAGGAGTCGGTTACATCCCGTCTCACGTTTGTGGCCTGGTATTCTGCTTCATTTAATCCAATTCCAATTTTCTAGGGGAGAAAGTGTGGCTGATTTCCTAATCTCAGGGGCGCGAGCCGTTCGTCTCTGCAGAGGGGCTGGAGCAGCTCCACCGTTTCCTGTTTGTTCTCGGCATCGCTCATGTCCTCTACAGTTGCATCGCTGTGGGCCTAGCCATGAGCAAGGTGCATCTTCTCATCTCCAAGTGCAATTTTATTGACTTCCGAAACTGATCTCCACTCATTTTGCAGATATACAGCTGGAGGAAATGGGAGTTTCATGCTGGAGTGGTGGCGGAGGCACAGGCGCGGGGTAATTAATCAATCTACATTTTCATTTTCATCCCCATCTTCATAATTAGTCAATAACTATGCTGGCTCCTTGAATGTGCAGCCAAGAGCAAGACTATGAGACGACAATCCACTTTCGCGTTCCACCACGCCTCCCATCCGTGGAGCAGGAATCCCGTCCTGATATGGATGGTAATGTTTCTTCCTCTTCATTCAAGATTCTGCTCTACTTGTTCAGCTCATAAGGCCTCTTGTGTTTGCAGCTTTGCTTTCTGAAACAGTTCAGGAGTTCAGTGCGCAAGTCGGATTACATGGCCTTGAGATTGGGTTTCATCACCGTGGGTATTCACTAATACATTTTTTGCTTCTACAATTTGTCTTGATATGCAAAAACTGGATACAAATAGGTTGCCTGAATTCTGCAGAAGCACAAGCTGCCGCCGTCCTACAATTTCCACAAATATATGGTACGGACCATGGAGGACGAATTCTCTGGCATTGTTGGTATCAGGTATAACAACACCTTCTGCTTCAACATTTTTTAAACCAGATATACTATACTTATTGCTCAAATTCATCTCTGTGCAGTTGGCCGCTTTGGGGTTATGCAATCCTATGCATCTTCATTAATATCCATGGTATCAACTCATGACTCACTCCACATTTGAGTTTAATTTTCTTGTATTGGTGTTGATGGATATATGCAGGTCTCAACGTTTACTTCTGGCTTTCATTCATACCTGCCATTGTAAGTCTCTCCTTTTACTCGACCACTACAACTTGGAGTGAGTGATTAACATACTACACTTTGAAGCTTGTGATGCTGGTGGGCACAAAACTGCAGCACGTCGTCTCCCTGCTAGCTCTTGAAGTCGCAGGGCCGTCTGTGGGGAGTGAAGTGAAGCCACGCGACGCACTGTTTTGGTTTGGGAAACCTGAGATCTTGTCGCGCTTGATACAGTTCATATCATTTCAGGTGATGTGCGGAATTGGTTAACCTCTAAATTTCAATACCACTTGTTTTTGATTCGCGTCCCTCATTCGCCTTCCTGTTTCTGCAGAATGCTTTCGAGATGGCAACCTTTATCTGGTCCTTGGTAAGAACAATTGAAGCCTGGTGAAACAATGATAATTTTTTAGATGATGAATTTGAGTGTTTCTTAACTAATATTGGTGCAGTGGGGATTCAATAAGCGTTCTTGTTTCATGAAAAATCACGCTATGATCGTCATTCGACTCATTTCAGGGTACGTACATTCATTCATCACACCACATGCCATCAAATTTCACATATACTAAACAAATGCAAAATGCAGGGTGGTTGTCCAGTTCTGGTGCAGCTACAGCACTGTCCCCTTGAACGTGCTGGTTTCGACGGTGAGTACCTACTAATTAAGTTTTCACTTTGTATTTACAAAATTTTGTGTTTTGATTTGGTGTGGATTTGTTAGATGGGATCTCGTTGCAAGAAAGCTATCATTGCAGAGAGTGTGAGAGAGTCGCTGCATAGCTGGTGTAAGAGAGTGAAGGCGAGGTCCAAGGCGACCAACTCCATCACCACGAGGTCCACGTGTTCGCTCGAATCGATCATCGATGAGGGCGACGAGATCATCACTGTTGGATCGCCCACGCTGTCCCCGTCTTCCTCCTTTGGCCATATGGATGAGCTCAATCACGATCAAGATTGTGACCTTGAGAGCTCCTCCATTAGTCATCAGCTCGACAGCCGTGAGTTCTCGTTCCGCCATACACCGCACGATGACGTCGTTGCTCGACACGAGGTGGTGGAAGCCAGGACTGAGACTACCCTTCTTGATCTTCTCAACAAGACATGAAAACCTCAACGGACACGAACAGACCGTTGAGGTTTTGACATATTCACGAGTGGTATACTTTAATTTGCTTCGATCTTGAGTCTAATTCTTAGTACTATTTTATGAATCTTGATTGATTAGAGGGTCTCACACAAAACTAAGTACACAGTGGATATGTGTGTATATATGATGTTACACTCTTTAAGATATTCAAGGTGTAGTCTACTTATATTTTGCACAAATTATACTATATTAGTATATTTCCTTTTGAGTATAGTACATACTCTACATACACATTAAGGCGTACGTAATCTTTCATCTTATATTGACCTAAATAGATTATGAGGTTGCATGAATTTATTCTATATACATACATATATATGGACAATATTGAAGCATTATTTGTGTGACAATAGTGGATTAAAAAATTGACTGATATAATAAGAATTGATTAAAGGCCGCACAAATTAACATTGAAAGATGGCATGTGATTTAGCGTAGATGGATGTGGATGTGTGTGGAAGAAACTATTTCAAATCAATTTCATAAAGATATACATTTTTTATTTTTTATTTTTGAAGACAAATGAATCCTAACCATCAAGAGGATGTAGAAATAAATTTGTATATTTTGGATGGAGAATTCTCATTGTGATTTGATGCGTATTTTAGAGTATATTTTCAAGAATTTATTAATTACACACAAATTATAAAATATCCTAAAATTACTTCTAACTGCAATAGAACAGTGTTGAAGATAGCAAGTAGGGGTCGAACCCACAGTGAAGTGGAGTAATTGTTTAGCTAAAAATAAAATTAAAAAGATGTGGAAAATAAATTAAAATAAAGAATCTAAAATTATGAGATCAAGGTAAAATTAAAGCAAACCTTAGTTTTAAATAAGATTGAACATGTTATCCCTAATATGTTTTGGATGATTACTGAACATGATCAACTCAAATCGAGGTTCCTATTTCAATTTCATGGCATTAAAGATTGTGTCTATTTTACACTCACTAAACAATTAAACATGTCAAAAGAATTATAAAATTAAGATAAGTTGAACATGTCTCAAAATTTCTAAATAATAACTCGGACTCCTATGGAAGCTCGGTAAATCTAGATTAATATTTAACCGCATTTGACACAATAGATTGGCAAATTTAACTACTTTAACTTAGACTCCTGTTGTAGCACAGTAAGACTTAGAGTAGCAATTAAACACATTAATTGACCTTCAAACTTTTCTCTAAACAATACTCAGTTATAAGATTTTCATACTATGTAGCGCTCCTATTTTCCAAGTTAAAAAGACATTAGAAAAAATGCAAGATTAAACCACCAAAAGTGCACACTTCAATAACTTAATAAAATCCAAATCATAGCATAAATTAAACTGTGAAATCCAACGTAGAAACACATTGAGTCAAATCAAGACAATAATCATTCTACTACATACTAGGAGTAACAGAAAAGTTTAGCCAAACATTCTAAAGAAAATAACACCAAAAGAAATTGTTACCGTGGTTAACATAGTGGCGGATCTTTGTGGTGTCATCGGCTCTCGTTGTTTGGATCTTCTCCTTCACATCCTCTCTCTCAGATTTTTTGCTTATTTTCTGCCCTAGGGTTTCCAAGATGTCTTTTTGTCTTTGGAAATCGGTATTTAAAACTCTTCATGCATTGATTCCACCCGGCCGGGTGGATAGTTGCCCTCACTTCTACCCGGCCAGGTGGAACTCTCTGAAACTTCTTCACTTCTACTCGGCCGGATAAATTATGGAACACATTTCCATCCGGTGTGGTGGAACTTTCTGCATCCCGAATTTGTCCAAAATTCATCATTTTCTTTTGTCCTTTTCATTTATTTTCTTCTCCAACCTTCTTCCTAACAATGAAAAATACTTGAAAATTAGTGAAAACTCAATAAACATACGTGGAATCTTAGGAAAAAAATTACATAATTTAATTTACATCCTAATCTGCAATGTTAATTGTGAAATAATAGTCAATTATTAAAGTAAAACATGCAGTCTACATTTTTACTATTTAACTGAGTGAAGCGGTGGTCCAATTTGAGTTTAAGACACTGGATATTAAATATTAAGTTTTCCTCCAATCAATTTCTGTACAGAAAGGATAGAAAAAACAAAAGCAAACGAAACAGGAGAGATAAGAATGGTAAAACGTCCACGTGGCAGATCAGCTTGTGCTAACCACACTACTTCCCACAAGCAGTCCTCCCCTTGTCCCTTTCATCTCATCCTCTCTCTCTTTCTCTCTGTCCATTCAACAATGGCGAGCCTCCCGAGCACCTTGTTCAGCTCCGTGCCACTCCGGTGGGCAGTGGTGGGCTCCACCAGCCTCCGCTCCCTCCCAAAATTGAAGCAAGCGGCGCTCTTCGGGCTGAAATTCGGTCGAGGCGGCGGAGCAACGTGCATGGCGACGTACAAGGTGAAGTTGATAACGCCGGGGGAGAGGCGGAGTTCGACTGCGCCGATGACGTTTATATCGTGGACCGGGCGGAGGAGGAGGGGCTGGAGCTGCCCTATTCGTGCCGCGCGGGGGCGTGCTCGTCCTGCGCCGGCAAGGTAGTGAGCGGCGGCGTCGACCAGTCCGACGGTAGCTTCCTCGACGACGACCAGATGAAGGACGGCTGGGTGCTTACGTGTGTCGCTTATCCCACCTCCGACGTCGTCATCAAGTCGCACAAGGAGGCAGATCTCTCCTTTTAATTCAATCACTTTCTTTGAATTTCATGTATTTTCAAACGAATATATATATGGTAAACTCATAAGCCTAAAATGTCCAACCGATCATAATTCGCACAATACAAACATCACACTTCATTTTTAATATGACTTTGTTCTAGCAGAAAAGATCGACCAAATTTTACATGCAAATACAATTGTAGACTCCACTAGACAAGAAACACAATGTTTCGTTCCATCCCATTAATGACAAAAAAAAGAGCCGCGCATTGGAACTAAGGGTGTCCACAGCAGCGGCTCAAGGGTTGAGCCGCCCGTCATTTCACGTGTATACCCGCCGTTGCAGGTGTTTGAGCTAGCGGTTCGAGCCTTGGCAATAGCTCGTCGCCCGCCATCAGCCCCCACGTGCGCGTGGCGTGCAGTCGCGCCTCACGCCAAATCACAGCGTGAGTGTGCGACACGCGCCAACGCCGTGACTGTGATTCAATTTTGCAGCATTTTTATTTTTTTATTAAAAAATTAAATTTTTAATTTTCCAACGGCATTGTAACGACTATACAAGCCAATTTTTTAAAAAAATCCCTTTATAAATACCTTACACCACATACTTCATTTTTCACACCAATTTCATCTCTTCAAGTCTATATATTATGTATCTTCACGGCAGCGAAAATGCCCCCGAAGATCCTTTTTCAATTGACTATCCTTTTCAACTAGCTCAAAATAAGTGCGAGATATCCCTTCGTGCATCTGAGCAAATGGAGAAGGCCAATCAACAACATCGGAGGACGTACGTACACCGGGAAATAGAAGAGGTCGACGCACATCTCATCGCGGATTATTTAATAGAAAATCCGTGATGGGGCTGAACATAATCCACCGGCGGTTCCATATGCGTAGGTCTTTGTTCGTGTGCATAGTGAATACGTTGACGGCGCGTGAAGAGTTCTTCCAACAGCGGCCGGATAGCACTGGACGTCAAGGGTTGTCCGCGCTTCTGAAATGCACTTCTGCCATCCGACAGTTGGTGATAGGGGATGTCCGAATCGATTCTATGATTACCTACACGTCGCCGAATCGACGGGCCGTAAATGTTTGGTAATGTTCTGCAAAGCAGTTCAGAGTGCATTCGGCGCGGAATATATGAGGAGGCCTACTGCCCACGAGTGCGTACAACTATTGCGTATGCACGAGGCCCGACGTGGCTTCCCCGTCATGCTCGGAAGAATCGACTGCATGCACTGGGAGTGGAGGAATTACCTGACGGCATGAAGGGGCGCATACACAAGCAGCCACAAGGGTAGTCATCCGACTATCGTGCTCGAAGCAATGCCTGACCAACGACTTTGGATATGGTATGCTTTCTTTCGGGTCGTCGGCTCCAACAACGACATCAACGTCCTAAATCACTCTGATGTTTTCAGCGACGTCTGGAATGGAAGGGCGTTGGTGATAGAATTTACTGCTAACGGTCATTGATACGACATGGGGTATTATATGGCCGACGGCATCTACCTGAGATGACCAATCTTCATGAAGAGCATCTCTTGTCCCACTAGGCCAAAACACGTTCGTCTCGCCCATAAACAAGAGGCGGTACGAAAGGATGTTGAACGAGCATTCGGCGTGCTTCAAGTACGATTCGTCATCCTCAAATATCCCTGCCGTTCTTGGTTCAAAGACATCCTAGCCAACATCATGTACATGTGCATTATTTTGCACGACATGATCATCGAGGACGAATGCGATGAAGCGCCTAATTGGGAGGGCGAAGAAACCGTCGGCTCCTCGAAGGCTAATGAACCACCAACTCAAGGTGCGTCTCAAAGCATTTCGGGTATTCTAAGCTTGTCGCGAGACAATCCGCGATAGAGAAATGCATGACAGACTACAAGCGGATTTGATTGAACACATTTGGAGCTGTTTGGTCCTCTCGACGAGTGAAAGAGTTTTTGAAATGTGTAATTTCCAGTTTTCAATAATGTAATATTTGGATTTAAATTATGTAATTTTCTTGTTATTAATAATGTAATATTAAGATTTAATGTCATTTTTGAATTTCGATAATACAATTTCTGGATTTCAATAATATTATCTAAATTATGAAATAATTAAAAAATATATATATATATAATGTAAGGGAAATGTGATGACTCGAACTCTGTTGTAAGGGGATAAAATTTTAACGAAAAATTTGTTACTAAACTCATAAATAATATAAGAGAAATCTGAGGGCTCAGCCTCTCTTGCGGATGCCATAAAAGTTCTCAATTCGAAAATCTTCCAAATTCAAAACTTTGATTACAAAATTTGGAAGTCTAAGCAAGCATATTTTTCCGAACCACATAATATATATATCACTTTCTAGATTAAATTTGTCCAGTTCTTCAAAAATATACTACACTTTGGTTTTTTATTAATACTTGAATAAAAATAATACTGTGGTTTTTTATTTCAAATTTCCTCGTCGTTTATATTAGCTTAGTTCCTCACAGATTTTTAGTTGTCAACCCCAAACATTTTGGTACTGAAAAAGTGGATGAATTTGGCCTAAATTTGAAAATATAATCAAAATAAACTTTCGAAAATATATACTTCAAACTTTGGTAATTAGGTATTTTCCTTAAAAAAATGAAAAAAAAAAATAAACGGAGGAGGAAAACAAAAGATAATGAAAATGATAAAACGAACCACAAAAATCTGCCACGTTACGGATGAGCCCCGAGCACACTCTCAAACCACAGTATTTGTACAAGCCTCTCATTTTTCAGTAGGAGATCTAAGATTTCCTTTTCATTTTCCCACACACAACACCTATCTCTCTCTCTCAACGCTCAGCAATGGCTAGCCTCGCAAGCACAATGTTCAGCGCCGCCGTGGTCCCCCGCAAGCCGGCGGTCGGCACCACCAGCCTCCGGTCCCTCCCGAACCTGAAGCAGGCGGCTCTCTTCGGGCTCAAGTCCAGCGGCGGGCGCAGGGGCGGTGCCACGTGCATGGCTACCTACAAGGTGAAGCTGATCACTCCGGAGGGCGAGGTGGAGTTCGACTGCGCCGATGACGCCTACATCGTCGACCAGGCGGAGGAGGCCGGAGTGGATCTGCCCTACTCTTGCCGCGCGGGGTCGTGCTCCTCCTGCGCCGGGAAGGTCATCAGCGGCAGCGTCGACCAGTCAGACGGCAGCTTCCTCGACGACGAGCAGATGGACGCCGGCTGGGTGCTGACCTGCGTCGCCTACCCGACCTCCGACGTCGTCATCGAGACTCACAAGGAGGAAGAAATCGCTTAATTCATTTAATCGCTTCTCTCTCTAGATCTCTCGCTCTCTCTCATGAGTGTACGGTTTGCTGTGTGGGCGAATTCAGGAATACAGACTGATTTAATAATAAGTAAGATACAATTTGTTTTCTTATATATATTTTGATTTAAACCTGTTTGCAACTCGAATTGTTTATTATGTGCGTCTCCTTTTTTCCTGTCTATTTCTCTACTTTTCCAAAGTCTCAGTTTGAATTGTTTATTGGTATTCCCAGGTAGAGAAACAAACTGAAATGGTAAATTATCATAGTTCCAAAGAATCGGTTTAATTAACTCAGTAGGGTGTGTTTAATAATAGAGATAAGTTCAAGATTAGATTATTAATTATAACTAAATAGTACTATTTAGTTATAATTAATAATCTAATCTTGAACTTATTTCTACTATCAAATACACCCGTAGCATCTTACGATTAACATTTTCAGATTTACCATACAACAAATTAGTATAGAGGAATGGATAGGCAGGGGCGTGGTTAGAAATATAGATAAAGGATAAGGAATGGGCGAATGTGGTTCAAGACTCTCCAAGCCACCAAAGTTGAAGTCAGCGCTGAGCAGTGCGATTATACTATGGCGCTGTACCTTTTTTTTTTTTTTTGCACTAATATAATTTTTTTAAGTTTAATATAATTATATAAAAAATTCTGATAATTGTGTTTTCTGCATTAATATTTTAATTTATTTAAACTAACTTTTACAATTGAAGAAGAATACTATTGAATGAATCTTTTGATGCTGTAAAATAGAGCATATGGCTGGGAATGAAATACTAATTCGGCTGTAAACTAGAGATAAGTCTAAAATAGAGATAAATCTGCTGTATTTTTAAGGCATCCCTTGGAGATGCCCTACGCATTCTACATCCCAACCACAAGATACTGCAATGTAGTTAAAAAATTCATATTGGATATTATTCCCAATACATATTACTCTCATCCTTTTCCAAAATATTGTACCATTCTACCATTTTTGTACGTCCACACAAATTCAAAAACTCAAATGTGCACACTTTCCAACCCGACCTAGAAACCCAACTGCGAACCCAATCAGAACCTGCCACTGCTTGGACCCGAACTCATGACCCGTCGCAAACCACAACCTGACTCAAATTCAAACTCAACCTATTTTATAAAAATAATACTTATTATGAATCAAAATAATACTTATATTGAATAAAAATAATTGTTGTGAAAATTACTATTTTTATAAATAAAAGTTATTATTGTCATGAATAAAAGTGATAAGTGATTGCATTTATATATAAAAGTTACTATTTTAATAAATAAAAATTATCATTTTCAATGATAAAAATATTATTCAAAAAATGTAACTATCTTTATATATAGAAGTTAATGTTCTAATAAATAAAAATTACTATTTTAATGAAGAAGAGTTACTATTTTAATGAATAAATATTACAGTTTAAAAAACAAGTCAGGATCAGAACCAAACCGATCTTATCCCGCGCTCTATGCTCGAACCAGCATAGGAGTGCGACTCCCACAAAATTAATCAGTTTCCATTTTCTAGACACCATCTGATAACATATTGCCCTCAATATATCAGTTTATTTAAACTTTTTACCACATAACTAACCACTTTCTCTACTCGCAATATATTTATTAATTATTAGTAACACTAAATCTAAAATGGACCTTTTTTCCATTCACAATACACCATTTACATTTACTTAAATCATTGCCACATTTTCTCTATTAAGTCTATTTGAAGGACATATGGGAGTATTTAGTATTTGAAATTTTATATAAACCATCAAACTCAAAACTATCCAATCCATTAGAACATGTATCATACTAGCCTAAGTTATTCTCATTCACATAAACCATCATCCAAAATTAGCATCGCGGTGCCCGTGAAGATCAACGTTTATAACTACCACACATCGACACGACAAAATTCTGGACATGCTTTTCTATAAATGGTAATGGACCACGAGGCAAAGGTACATATAATGCAAATTAAAAAAACTATAAATCGTTATTTTTTCATAAATAAATAAAGCAAATTGGGGATAAAAGCAGCGGGAAAGCATAAAATACTCAAATCACAACAAAGACGGATTATATATTAAAGACACAAATTTTACAACACTGCAGATTTGTCCAGGAAAGTGGAAACTCTTCAGTTGGCAAGAAACATAGAAAGATAGGAAGAATAAAAATCGTGGAGCAATATGAAATCCCACCATTTATGTTAAATAAATTACCTTCCTATCGGTTGATAGTTTTGCAGCTTAAATGGAAGTTAATGAAGCTATAGTGGTTTCGCCCCATTAATAGTCGGAGCAACGCCTCTAGTTGTCTTCACATAGGCAACATATTCGCTGTACGGCATGGTAAATAGTGTGCTTTGGTAACGGGTAAGCTGGATGCTCTTTCGCAGTTGTCCAGTGATGGTGCCACTATAGCCTGCCTTTCTAATCAATGAATCAATTGCTTCAACATTTGTCCACCCTTGCATCATAAAGGGATGAAACGTCAGAAACTGAAAGGGAGTTGGGGAATTATAGTATCACCAAATTGGTCGTGTCAATCCAGTAAAAGAGAATTAGCAATGCAAGTTACCTTCATGAGCAGCAATCTCAGGTAAGTAGGTGGCGCTTCGCCTTGTATTGTAGTCGGGATCAGTAAATTCGATAATTATTCCATGCTTCCCGACCTGGATAAACACAAATTTGATACAAATAGACATCAGATCCAGAATCAAGGAAACAGTCAATGCTATTTAATATTGCGCAAGCAATTCACTGATCACATTAATAAGGAGTTTCAGAGGTGAATGAAGTACATGGCCATTAAAAAGGGCGAAATTGCAACTAAAATGCCACTTAAAATATAGGCCCTTCAAGATGAACAACAAGGATTAGTTGCGTCAAGAGGATAGTTAAATGATCAGTCATATGGTGCAGAGTGATTGGATTGCCCACGGGAAGTGAGTGAGCACACATTTGGTAACAGTTGAATATTCATTATAGCACTGACCTCCCAGTCAAGGTAGTCACGAGCAGTTTCATAATTAGTCAGAATGGAAACTGTACATTCTAAGGAAGGCAGTTCCTTAGCTTGTATTGGGGGAAATCGCCGATCCCTAAGGGCACTGAGATATTCAGAACAAGAAATCAAAAAACAATGCTCTCCAAGATTTTTGGGGTTACAGTCAAATGTTGAATTAAGTACAGTTCGACAATTTCAACATTTAAAAAAAGAAAAAAGAAAAAAGAAAAAGAAAACTAGATATAGACCATATAAATCATGAGTGTCGATGTGACATGCCAAAACTTTGAAATGTAGAAAACATGATATGTTAATTTACATTCAAACAAGATTTTCAAGAGAAGAACAGCCATATAACAAGGAGAAGTTAACTAGATTAATGTATGTAATAGAACTAATATATATACAAAGTGCGTAACATAAACATCTAGCTAAAATATTGTTCATAAGAGACTTATCAGTGGAAAATAGGAAAATACATTATAACTTAAGCTGCTCAACTCTGATGCTTGAGTAATAAAGAGCACATGTCATACTCTTGGTACTTGAAGTTTGAATATTGTTTTCAGTACCTTGTTAAAGCATAGTCCCTGAAACCATTAACTATGCCGCGAGCTTCCAAAGTCCCTATGCATCCACGTAAACGAGGTTCCCCACCATTGATCACTTTTTTCCAGGTCACGAACAGTGGACTGAAAACAGATACGTGTACAAAGCATAAACCATATATAAAAAATTTCTGATTCTACCATGCATCTTATTTTATTCAAGATTCGAAGCCAGTCAGTTGAAAGCATTAGACATTCTTTTAGTGACTAGAGCTGCTCTCCGATTATTCCTCCCAGGCAAACATAGTGAAATTCTTACCAAAAGAAGAGAACACCGGAAATAGTGAGAATCGTAGCCCCTGCATTAGTACTCAAAGAAAGTCTCACTGATTTGCCAGTGGCACAAATCAACAAAATTTATCAATCGAAACTTTGTAATTCCAAAATACTATTCGGTTGCATATCATACACAGCAGTGATAATTAAATAAAAAACCATTTTAGAGTCAAACTCAAACATCAGACGATTCAGAATAGAAGAACGCCTTAAGCAAATAGCAGCACCGACGCCAATAAACCCAAACAACACCTTCTACTACTCAAAAACACGAGTCGCAATCCGAATGGATAATGAAATATATGCTCAAATTAAGCAAAGACAATTCCATAAAATCAGAGAGTACTGCACATGAAAACGCATAATCACGCATAATTCACAAAAAAAAAAACGAAATTTGTGAATAAATAAGATGTATTCCATACTGTTGGCCCTCATCGAAGGCGGGAGGAGGAGCCTCCTCGTTGTTGTAGTGCGCCATCAGTGTGTCGAAGCAGTAAATCACCATCTCCCTATTTGCCGACACCATTTTCTATTAAATTTGAAAGTAAAATTTGTGTAACAGCAGATAAAAAAAATGTAGCCTGAATTTGATCGGTGGGATTACGATCAGAAACCGAATCAGGTGTAGCAAACAGAGAAGAACTGAAAATTGATTTTTTTTTTTTTTTAGGGTGTCGAAATTGGAGATGGATGGAGTGAGGGAGACTCTTTCTTCCCTCTTTGATGCTTTCTCCGGGAATAATTGAGCTTTTGTGAAAGGAATATATAAACTTATATCATTAGTCTGGGCCCAGATAAGGATCGGGCGCGTGACATTGAATAGAAGCCCAGGCCCAATTCATTTTAAATTTATTATATATAATAATCAGGAATTAATTAAATATTACCTTCCGAGTTACTTGTAGGGTGAGCAAGATATCCGAAATTTGAATATCCGATCCGAACCAAACCGGAATTTGAAATTTGGTTCGGATTTTCAGTTCGGTTCGTTTTACATTTTGGGCAAATTTCGGATTTTCGGATCGGATCGGACATATTAAAAACAGAATAAATCCAAAATTCGAAAAAATATTTTTAGTAATATAATCTATATATATAATATTCTAATCAAGACTCTCTAAAATTTACACTCTTATTCATAAATATTGAAACATCACATTTTCTATACACCAACCTTATTGGTATTAATTTAGAAAAATCATTTTATAAGTTTCAGATTTTTGAATTTTTGGATTTTTATTAGATTTTTTGGATTATTTATACAATTTCGGATTTTTGGTTCGGATAGGATTTTAAAGTTTGGATTTTGGATTTTTGGATTCGGATTTTCGGATAATTCGGTTCGGTTCGGATTTAATTTTTGGTAAACTTTAGATTTTCAAATCGGTTCGGATTAGGCGAGAATTCAACCGAAATCCGAATACTCACCCCTAGTTACGTGGAACTATCATTAAACCCAGCCATAGATTAGAGAAGTTTTTGTTATTGATTTTACATTCAAAACATCCGACCCCCGAATTAGCCACTTAAGAAGGAGAGAACCACCACCTTTTACAAATCGTTATAAAACGTAATGATAGTTATAATTATTAAATAATTTATATATTTTATAAATAATATTAAAATAAGATACATAGAAAATTAATATTTTACTAAAAAATATAAATAAGTGTTGTATTTTTATGTTCTATATTTATGTGAATTCAATTAAGAACTATAAAATGATTCCATATGCTTAAGAACACAACGGACGCACTATGTGTGATTGATCAAAACAAAATAATATATA
>JAYDZE010538181.1:0-13288 GCA_034509125.1 Monilaria moniliformis
CTTATTTGTTTAATCAACCGATTTATAAAATCAAATGAAAAACAAATACATGTGACAAAATAATAATCTTCTCATTAATGGGAAATAAGGTTTTACAAAAAACAAAGCAGCTCGAAGCTTGCTTTTCAGTATATACCCTAACAACAGAGAAGTGAGGTTTATGATGAAGTTTACCTATATTACAAGCTTCACAAAATGACACAATTTTTGCAGAAAAAGGAACATTCATAAGAGCACACACTTTAGACAAAACCACAGAGTTTGGATGACCACACATTTGATGAATTGTATTTGCATCAAGCTTACACAAACCAGCAAATTGCATAGAAGAAGAAGAAGAAACAGATACATCTGAAGGTTTTAGGTTCAAACTAGTGCACCAACAGCTAAATTGGAGTTACATGAGGACTGCAAAGAGTCTGCAACATTATTTGAATGAACAATATTACAAGAAGGTGCATTATTTGAATAAACAACATTACAAGAAGATGTGGAAGTACTGGAAATACCACCACCACCAGCAGAACATAAGGCACTAAGAGAGGCACCCATGATAGCAGAGGAAGGCTTAATGTGTTTTGACAGAAATTGTGTGAGATTCAAATTGTAAAGCCCATTAGACAGACTCCCCTTCAATAGGATCTTGTGATTGAGTTTGTCCTTTATAAAACAAGCATCAGAATTAAACTAAATTGTTACATTGTTGTCTTTAGTGAATTGAGAGATACTTAAGAGGTTTTTGGTAATTTGAGGAACAAAGAGAATGTTATTCAACAGAAGAGAGGAAGCAGAGGCTGGGGATAGAGGAAGAGAAGTAAAACCAGTGGAAGAGATAGGAACCACATTACCATTTCCAACAGTGAGATTTTCATTCCCAGTGTACTCAGAACTAACAGCCAGGTTGCTGAGATCATGAGTGATGTGATTGTGGCACCACTGTCAACATACCAATTGCCTTCACCATCAACAAAACCACCGGAATTCACATCTGTACTACCAGCAAAATAAGAGATAAAAGCCTGTGGAGCATTGTTAGTAGGTGAAGAAGTCATAGAAGATTCATTCCAGTAAAATAAATATAAAATCTCTTAAAGCACTTGAGGGCAACATGACCTGATCTTCCTCACAACTGACAAATCAAGGCCTTACCAAAGTTAGGCCTACCACCACCACGGCCAAATTGACCTCCAAGAGTTGGGATTACCACGACCAAAGTGACCCCCAGAATGTGAGCCACGAGCACCACTAGATCCAAAATTCGAAGCACCACCAGTTCTAACATTCTGTCCTCGACGATAGACAAGATTTGCTGAGTGATCGAACAACATAGCTTGTTGTTGTGCAAGACGCACTTCATACGCTTGAAAAGCAAGCTGAATCTCCTGAAGATTCGGGTCATCCTTTCTTTGCATGGTGTTGACAACTAAGGACTCGTACTCTAGTCCAAATCCAGCCATGATATCCATCACCAGCTCATCATCATCTAGAGGTTTCCCGATTACGGCCAACTGATCAGCAATGCTCCACATTTTCATGAAGTAATCTTCGACCGAAAGCATTCCCTTCCTCGTAGATTGCAATTGCATGCGATACTGAGCAATTTGAGACTTCGAATGAGAATGAAAAACTGTCTCAAGTGTGCTCCAGATCTCGCGCGAGGTTTTACATCGCACAACATGCCCCAACATCGTCTCACCAACAGACGAGAGCATCCAACTCAGCAGATATTGATCACGGCGGATCCAGTTCACGAACTCGGGATTTGGAGTCACGTTGCCAGTAGATCCAGATGGTAGAAGCGGTGACGGCGAAACTTGCCGTCGAAGAGATGAAGTCGTCAAATCCATGGGCACGAATAGCCGAGTGCACAAGTGCACGCCAAAAGGCATAGTTGGATCGATCCAGTTTGAGCTGAATCAGATGAAATGGAGGAAGAATCAGGCCACGAGAAGCAGATTGCGTATCCATACCAATAGATCAATACGAAATAAGATTGAAAATTGAATAAGAACGAACTAAAACAGAAATTCAACCAAATTTTTGAAAGAACAAACAAAGAAATCGGCAACGAGTATGCCGAAAAAGAAGAAAACAAACACTAGAGATGACAACGAATATGCCAATCTCACGAATTAACAAGTGCAGCGGAAAAATGAAGAATCAACTGTGCTCTAATACCATCTTAGAGAAACTGAAGCAGAAACAAAAGGAAACTGTATTTCTTCATTAACTATCAAAATTGAATTAGAGTACAGATTTAGACTAATAAATATAGATCTAATCTAATCATCTGCTGCCAACTCAGCAGCATCTCATTGGCTTGTGACAGCTCATTACTAACTGCACTAACAAACTAACAAACTATAACTACCTTTCTAACTAAACCTAACCTACTAACAACAGAATGGAAATCAGCAGAATATAAGCTAACTATTGTCAAATACCCCTCACCCTCTCAACAAAACCCTCCCGCACCGCCGCGGCCGCGTCCCCGCTCGGCGGCCTAGCAACCCAAATGAAGCTAACGTCAACCATCTCCAACCCTTTGGCAATCTCCACCATGTCCTTCTCGCTCAAGAAATTCTCACTCCCAAAAGAAATATACAAAGTCGACCCTCTCTCTCTCATGCTTAACCACTCCATTATCTCTGGATCATCACCGCCGCCGTCACCATGCGTAATCAAAGGGCCGGTGGGTACGAGCTTTATCTCGCATAACGAAGAGAGATAATCCCGAGATAGCTCAAAAAACCCCAAACGCAAACCCTTGTTCAACGTTTTCAACTTTGACAAACTTTTTGCTAGCAATCAAGCCCTTTTTCTCGTGCTCTCTCAAACTCACTTCTTGAAAAGGGAAATCGTCGAAGGTATTAGGGGAATGTCAGTGGTGCATGAAGGAGGCCGACGCTGCTCCATTGGTGTAGAAATGGACGGCCGGGACCCCATGTGCCGAGGCGATCTTGGCGGACCACGGAGATGGGGTGCATGAAGGAGGCCGACGCCGCTCCATCGATTGTTGAAAAGCCTGCATCAGGAGAGGGCGGAGACGGGGTGGAATTTTGGAGGGAGTTGAGGGAGATATGGGAGATGCCGTCGACATTGTTGTTGTAGGAGGAATCTTCGTTGAGAGTGTTTCTAATGAAGTCGAGGTTGATTGATGAAATTGCCGGAAGAAAGCTTCTGGGCCAGTTGGAGACTAGGAATGGAAACATTAGAATTTTTAATGTTTTCGAATGCATTAGGGGTTTTTGTTGATCGGAGAATTGGTGTGACTGTATCTTTCGCAGAAATTAATGTTTCATGTTTTATATAAAGGGGTGGGATAATATGATGAAGACAAGTTGGGAGGATATCATTTTTTAGCTTTTCGATTCCTACATTTTACCCGCGTTAGGTGGCAAATAATTAAGAGTAGATGAGTGTGCTTTCGAGGGCAAGAAAAAAAAAAGTCAATTAAAAATCGAAGCCAGAAGCTTCTATTATAGGATAAACTAGAGTTAGTTTATTATATACATGGTTTTATTTGACAACTGTATGCACGCTTCTTTTGGTATATACTTGAATATCTTCTAAATACGATTCTGTTTTTTACTTTTATTTTAAATTTTATCAATTATATCCCAATTACAAAAAATATGTGGAATCAATTAGTTGACAATTTGGAGAATAGAATATTTGTAAATTTATATCTGGAAATATAATTAACTAAATATAATTAAAGTGAGATATTTAATCAAGAGGGATAAAGGTTAATATAGTTATTAGTACGGAGGCGGTTCTTACTTTCTCAGCAATCAACACCTACATATATATTATTCTTCTAATTTAAAAGAATAAAACAAGATCTTCTTTATAAAATAAACATTAAAAAATATAATATTGTTAATATTCTGTCAAAAATCTTGTGCTGGATTATGGAATTATCTGATTACTTTCTGACGAGATAGCATGGAATCAGAATTTGGATCAAACTTTCGGCCCTTCTAAACAGGAGAAAGAATATTACTAATCCTATTATTGTCATAAAAATAATACTCCATTGCTTATTTATTTTTATATATCTATTATATTCTTACTACTTTAATTTTTAAGGATAATTGAGTAATTTGTATTTGTATTTTATTATTTATAAGATATAAAACCTTTTTTTTATTGTAATATAAGAAAGTTATCTATTTTTTATGTATAAATATATAATTATTTAAATTCACATCTTTTACATACGTTACATGTAACATTCCCGAATTTCAGCATTAAGAACTTAAATTTATTTATGTTCCTTGCTGAATAATAAGTAAAGAAGTATAAATCTGGAGTATACTAATTCAGCAAAAATATGTAAATTAATATCTAATCCTTGCGCGACAATAATTGATCTCACACATAATTATCGAGTAAACAAATAAATGAAATTTCTTCTGATAATTCTGAAAGCAATCCAACTTTTTAAGCACAACAAGAGACGTTTTGGATGAAATAATAGCTAGAATGTTACCTATTTAGAGCATGACAGCATCTATTCTTGATATCAAGGAATTTTGACCTTTTTCAAAATGCCTCAAAATCAAATTTGTGCATTAAACAATTTAACACACTCAAAAACTCAACTTTTCCCACCTCTACATATACACCATGCTAGCACCTAAAACCATCATCACCAAACAACAAACAAACAATCAATCTCAAGATATATTGTCATATTTGGACAATACAAGTAATTTAACTTCAGAAACATTAATTTTTATTGCTACTCCTTTGATCAAGATATGGAGACAAATGTGCTAAAACTTGCTGCACAGAATGCTGTGGTGATCTTCAGCAAGAGCACATGCTGCATGTGCCACGCCATCAAACGGCTCTTCTACGAGCAAGGTGTGAATCCAACGGTGTACGAGCTAGACGAGCAGAAGCATGGGAGGGAGATGGAGCAGGCCCTCAAGAGGCTAGGCTGCACTCCATCTGTTCCAGCAGTTTTTGTTGGTGGGAAGTTTGTTGGATCAGCTCATGACGTGCTCACTCTTCACCTCGATGGATCACTCAAGAAGATGCTCAAAGATGCAGGAGCTCTCTGGCTTTGATATTAGTCATGTATAATCAAAGAAAGCATCAATGTTGGATCAAACCAGGACAACTGTGTGAAACTGTACTTGTTGCTCTAGTTTCTTTTTTCTTTTGCTAAAAGCATAAGTTTCAATGGTGAAGCATAGAGCTCGGTTTTATTCATGAGCTTGATGTAATGTAGCTTCCCTTGACTCATCACTCTTTGTAACTTTCTACCTCAATCGGAATGCTGTCTTTGTGTAAAATTTTAGCTTGTGTTTCTTATTATAGTAAGTGCAACATGTGGAATCAAATGAAACGCTTCTCAAAACTCATGTCTTAGTGCGGATTTGAGGCCTTTTTTACGAGTCTTTTTCATTGTCTTAATCACAAGTATACATATATAACTGATTTTCATCCTCAAAATCTGTGGAATCAAATGAAACGCGTCCGAAAACTCAAGTCTAATGTAGATTTGAGGCATTCTATGAGCTTAATTATCAGTATCTACATTCTCGTTTCCTCAAAAATTCTTGACATAATCAACTGACTATGTGAAAAGTAAAACCAAAACTGGAACTATGTTGTTCAAGAGGTATTTATTGATTAAGAAATTGATTCAGATTAGGACAGCAGTGGAGTTATTTCTGTTTATTAATCACTTTCATTGATGTGTCAATTACAAATATATTTGAATATTGCAAGGATTCTTTGCTACAGAATGAATTACACTGAGCAGCACAAGTGGCAGAATATGTGATGAAAAGGAATATCATTTTTTGGAGATTTCATGTCATCACAGGAGCCAGTTGTTTCTGCTGATAAGCATGAATATTTTTTTTAACAGATTTTTCGCCCCGTTTCAAAACATGAAGAGGAAGTTTGAAAGAATTCAAAAGTCAAGAACAGATTCTGTCCTCAGCCTCTAGCCTTGCTCCATCATCTCCCTCGCTCATGTGGTGATGACCGATTAATCGAGGCCAGATTCAAGTGGATAGCGTGTTCAGTTAGGACAGTATTCTCTACATTTGATTCTACTTTGCTGTCATTTCACAACAGATAATTCTGTTACAAGGTAGTGTGTGTGAGAGAGAGAGTTTCTGATCTCATGAACAGCAGCAGCAAACTCTACAATTTGGAAAAGTTGAGGATTCTGTCTGTCGTTATGGGCTTATCCAAACTTACTTTTCTAAAACATATAATGTGGTCCAAACATTCCTCATTTCTTCACTCCAAACTCTTGCAGACAGCACAGCACATGTAGGATGTTCTATCCACTCACCACCACCACTGTTGTAAAAGCATGTTCGTCGCGCTTCACCATCAGCTGATGCAATAAATCTGTCCACATCCCCTGCACATATCAGATTCCCTCCTATCTACCAGAGTTGACATTCTCGCGATTGCAGCACCTAGGCGCGCCTCCTATCCACAAGAAAAGATGATGCAAAATCGAGCTGCTCTCGTAATTCTCAAGAAATGTGGCTGTGAATGTGCTTTTAGGTAAAGTCAGAATTCTTTAGGTAAAGTCAGAATTCTTGCTTTAGGTAAAGTCAGAATTCCAAGAATATAATGAAAATTAAAATATGCAATTTAACCACAGATGTCATTTCAGACTATTAGCATCTATCCAAATATCTGCAAGAATTTACATCTTTTGCAAGAATTAAACAATCAAACCTCATTTCATCTCCCTCTATAAATACAAAGCCTAACAGCAAGAAAAACAATAAGGAAAAAAAAACTTGCATTTTCACATCAAGAAACAACAAGACTTAGTTCAACTACTGGATTGTCCATTAAAATTTGATCATGGATCGCGTAGCTAAGATCTCTTCACAGAGGGCGGTGGTGATATTCAGCAAGAGCACGTGCTGTATGTGCCACGCCATCAAAAGACTATTCTACGAGCAAGGTGTGAGCCCTCTGATTCACGAGCTCCATGAGGACTCAAGAGGGAAGGAAATGGAGTTGGCTCTGATGAAGCTAGGCTGCAGCCCTGCTGCACCTGCAGTGTTCGTTGGGGGCAAGCTCGTTGGCTCTGCAAACACCGTGATGACTCTGCAGCTCAACGGCTCACTCAAGAAGATGCTCACAGATGCAGGGGCCTTATGACTATAGAAATCAATCAAAAACATGAACAAGAAAAGGCTGTGATCTTTATTAAGGCCTAATCCAGCTCTACTCATCTTGTGTAGTTCCTTTTTCCCCCCTCCATTTTGATCTTTAGCTAGGCGCCGCGGATTTTGTGAGTGAATTGTATGGAGGGTGTAGATAGACTTTCTCTGATCCAAATAGACAGGTTTGAAGCTCATAAATCTACAATTAGTTAATTATATCAGAAAACTTTATCTAACTAAACTTTTTTTTTATGTATTAAGCATGGATATCAGATCAAGTTATCATCTTTTCCTAGTGACTGCAGACGAACTGGAAAAGACACACAAACGCTAACACACTTGATGGTGGTGGAATCTGAGTGAGTGTCAATATATTCTTTGATCAAACACAAAAACCAGACTGAAATGACACTTGGGGTGTTTGGCTAAGCTTGTTTTTAGTGGCGGACGCAAGTAGAAGTAAGAAACCCCTACTAAGCTAAAGAATTTTTTTATTTATTCTTATAACATCACAAATTTTCAGATATTTTGTTCAATCATTGTGCAAAAATCCATATTATCCGTTTTGAAATTTTAAGCTCGAAATTTAGAACACATAGTTTCCAGCTTATAAGGTATAATGTCTTAAAAACTTATAAGTTATGAAAGTATTTAGATAATTGAGTAAAGCTAGCGAGAGAATTATATGTTAGAGAGAGAAAATGAAAGATGGATGAAATTGAAAGTCTAGAGTTATTTTGGTAAAAAAATTGTTGAAGTTGAAGTTAAGGTACTTATTTTTTAGAGAACTTGTAAGCTGTTGCACCTTATTTTTACAGGTTATAAACAGTTTAAAAACTATTTTACCAAATACTTTTTGTAATTTATAAGTTCCTAAACACTTAATAAGCTCAACCACATCCTCTTACACTTTTGCATATTCTTTCTGCATGAAGTGCTGTCCAAATGCAATCTGTGTGGCCTTTCAAAACTCAATATCTATCATGGATTATGGTTTCTTTTAATAATTTTCTATTGAACTCTTTTCCAGATAATGGAATAGTTTTCGCCCTTTTGATTCTCTAAGTAAAAATGGTGATTACTAAAAGCAGAAAGATGAAGCCTCAACAAAGTTATACCAAAAACACCAGATTCCAACACCTCTTTTGGTTTTGTTATTATTCAATTCATTGGCCTATCATGAAAAAAGATTTATTCTTTGATCACTATGAGTGTTTGTCTTTTGACATATTAGTAAAAAGTTTTCAGATGATAAACGTATTAATAGGGTATCGATTAAAAACTCGGATGTCTAATTTATCAGTGTTTTCACCGTCTCACACAAGGCTCTTTATTCACAAATAATATGCAATATTCGACTTATACAAGTTTAAAAAAATAGTTAGTAGATATATTTAAAGTGGATAAAGAGTATTACCAAGGACCCACTATGTAGAAAAAGTGGATTTTTTTAGTAAATAATAGGTGCTTATAAGAAATTGAAACATAAAGTAGAGTATATGGCCTTATTCTATAATAAAATATGGTATACTTTTGAGGAACACTAAAGAGCTATTTATTGTTAATATCACGATCTATGGCCGAATTCTGAATTTTCCCACAAACTTAAAACTTGGTTGTAAAAATCACGAACTTTTGTCATGTTTGAGATTTCCCACAATTGACGATTCCAATGAAATCGATTCCTATGTGGCTTGATAGAATGTCTACTGAACCAAAACAACGTCGTTTTGGCAAGTCGGAATGTCTACTAGACCAAAACGACATGGTTTTGGTCCACCTCATCAATTCAAAGCCAGCAGAAACCACAATCCTGTATGTTTCAATCCGTCTCGAATCCGACCATCCACCGCTGCATCTGTCTCGAATGCAACAACGTCACAACTAATGTTCCAGGTGGGCTTTTGCCTACAGCCACTAGGAAATACGCCGACGTGTCGGTCAACATTCGATGCATTGGATTTGAGGACATGAAGAGATATAGAGAGAGAGAAAGGGAAAGACACATCTTTTGCTTTTCTTTTTATTTTTTATTTTTGTCTTTTGATTTTATTTTTGTCTATTAATTTTGTTTTTATCCATGTCATGCCACATAATGTCAACGTAAGGAGTAATTAGAACACGTAAATAATCCGACAAGTCATGTCAGAATCAGTTTCGGTGAAATCGTCAAATTCCAAACAACGACAAATTTCATAATATTTATCATTAAGTTTTAAGTTCGTGGGAGAATCCGGAATTCGATCATAGTTTGTGATATTAGTGACCAATAGCCCAACACTAAATATAATAATTATTGTATGATGCAGTTTTTCTAGCAAAGATTGAATTTTATGTATCGTAATTATAAAAGAAAATATATGAGACTATTTTTGCGATACAAAGAGAGAGTAATAAAAGAGAAAAGTGTAAGTATAATCATATATACTACTGCACATTATATAATAATAAATGAAATACTAATTGTCTATTAATTATAAATCAGATATATTTTATAATTACTAATAATAACAGTAGAACATTTTGCAAATGCTTATTTGAATAGATCATGCAATTATTCTAATAATTATAATAAACATTGAAAAACAACCTTTGTGGTAATAGAATATATAATATTATCTTATATATATAGTATCTTAACATATAAAGTAAGAAGTATATAATAAAGGATATTATTCCCAAGCCAAACAAGATACTTTTTGTTACAAAATTGTTGCTACCTTCACCGTTGAGAAGAAGATAAAATATATTTTTCAAACTTATCAAAATAACCGCCACATTCCATTGGAATTTTCAGGTTCCTTTTCTTCTTCAATTCCGTGCCTTTCTCTACAATGTAATTGTTGGGGATCTTTCTCCATGCCACTCGTTTCTAAATCAGCATCGTTTGCGGTTTGCCCGACAGTAACGACGCAACACCCATGTATAGCTCATAGGCACCCGCTATAGCCCCGGTGCAGCGCTCGTAGCTCCACTGTAGTAGCAGCACCGGCTCCATTCCGGCTATGCCTTCGTCTTCTCCTTTCACCCGCACAACAAGAAGAGAAATAGAAAATAGGAGAGAGAAGGGGGCTCGGCTCAGGCCCACCATGGGGCTCCTCTTGACTCTAACGATAAAGCACCACCACGACGGTCTCTGGTGGCTCCACACACCCACAACACCCTCGGCCACTCCCTAACGGTTCCACACAGTAGCAACAACGAGAAGGCACAAAGCTTCTTACTCGACAGACGTATGGTTCGCGAAGGGAGAGACGACAGATTGCTCACACAAGAACAACCAAATGCAGTCCTCTCTCTCTCACAATGATCTAGCAATGCCTCCCACTCTCTTCCTCCCAATTCTCTCTCACAAGAGAGAGCAAACACATAGTGTTAAAGGAGAAATGGGCCTACCAAGATATGGGCCTTATTATGTGGGTTGTGGGCCTCCAAGGAGTTGGGCCAATAATCTCCACATTTGGCAATAATGGTGCACTGTCAACATCAAAGAGAAGACTTATCATTGCCGAGTGTCCCCTACAAAATCATATAGGCAAGAGACAAAGTGTACAAACACACAGTCAGTACTTGATCACTAAGATTAACTAAGATAAAAAAACTCACCATGCAGAACACACAGAGCACACAGAGCACACATAGATCACAAAAGACCTAACAGTTCTATAAGATCACAAAGATCAAATAAGAACAAAGCACAAACACACAAATAGAGCATATCACAAAGATCAAACAAATTAGCAAACACAAAATAAGCTAATAACCACATTAAAGCCACAAAAGCAGAAAGCGAATAGGTTAACATGCTTGACATTAGAAACAACACATAAAACATGCATGTACTCCACCTCAAAGGGAACAGTACTAGAATTATAAAATAGATCATGCAAAAAGCAAGCAGGGAAAAAAAAAAAAAAAAACACATTGAAACAAACCACATTTCATGCTAATAACCATGTCCGAAAAGACTCGCTATCTATTCGACATATCCTACGACGCCGAATAAAACATAATTCAAGGCCAAACAAGATATTCTAAAGTAAACAACACAACCAAGCGAACATCAAAGCACACTCAATCTAAAGTAAATCACAATAAATCCTGCACACATAGTACATCAATGAGAATCACATAAATTTATACAAATCACACATAGTGACAAAAACCACATAAAGTGTGTGATAACATAAAAAGCATAAGTGATAGCGACCGGAAGTAGAAAAATAACAAATCTAAACACAAATTATGCAACGGAAGCAACAACAAACAATAGATTTAATTATTCCTGCAAACTAACAAGATTCTAGGCATGAGATATTCTAATAAACACATTCATAGAGAATAACTCAATTAATAACACAGAAACCTATAACCAACTAGCAACACGTAATCACAATCCAATATGCGTCAATTGGCAGTTCTCTACGAACATTATATACACAAATTTAGAGGTTCAAACCAATTTACTGAAGCAAGATTCATGTATCCTTGCTTACCTCAGAGGATTAAGATCGTTGATTACAGGGACTGCCTCCACGAAGGAGACAGAGCGTGGTGGCGGGTATCCCGAGTTGTGAAACCAAATTAGCATCGTACATGGCTTGCCCGACAGCAACGACACAATAATTACGCCACAGCTCGTAGGCAATCGCAATAGCCCCGGTGCCGCGCTCGCCGCTCCGGTTCCATTTCGGTGACGCCTTCGCCTTCTCCTTTCACCGGCGTAACAACAAGATAAAGATAAGGGAAAAGAGAGAAGGGTGCTCGACTCAGGCCCACCCATCTGTGGGGGCTCCTCTTGGTTATTACGAGTCCCTTCTTATCGTAAGTTCGTATCCCCTTTGTCTCATTGCACCATACATGTGAAATTACTAAATTAACTATATAATTTACCGAACTAAAAAAAAATCACCACCTTCAGGATTTGAACCCAGATAAATTTTATTTTCATGAGTTTAGTAATTTATACATAGATTCAGTAATTTTATACGTCTGGTACACTAATAAAAAGAACTCATGGACTCACGACAATAAGAGAACTCATTTTGATCTCTCTCGTGTGTGTATATATATATATATATATATATATATATAGGGATGTACTAATATCATAACACCTATAAAATGCATAACAAAGACTAAAATCTAACCATCAGATTAGCAAATCGAGGGCTATTAATAAGTAGATTTTGTTTTGCGCGTGAGTCATTAGTAAGAACACAAAGAGGCATAAAAAGGGTAAATATGTCAGCTAATGAATGCGCAGACATGCAAACAACCTGGTTGCAGATATCTTGGGGAGGCAAATCGTAATAATATCTGTGGCATCATTAATGCATATCTATTCCATATCTTACTGGCGTATCAATCGACTAGTCGGACTATTATCATCAATACAGGGATACAAACTATCACGCAACTCTCTATATGAACATGCGAAAACGCTCTGCATGCTCAAAACTCCCCCTTCTTCGCCGCTGAGAACCACTCCACTTTCAAGCCAGTTCAAGAGAAGATGAAATCGCCAGTCCAGAAAGCCTCAAACGCTGACAAAGCGTCTTCCTCCAGAGGTAAGTAACTACATCAGTAGTGGTATATACTATATTCTGTTGTTATTTGATGTTGTTTGATATGAATTTTTTTTTAAAAGTACTGCATGTTATAGTTGTTGTCAAAGAAAAAACATGAACTGCATGTTGTTTACATATTATGATTCATTACAATCTGAAGGGCTTAGATTAGATCCTGTCTAATGATTCTACATCACGGTATTAAAATTTTTGAGATAGGTAATTAATGATCGTAAATGCATCTTGTTTTGTATGACACCATGTATATTTACAGATCCTCTATGGTTCTCTTATGTACGCGCGTTTCGTAGTCTAATGATTGTTTTATATGTATCTTGTTTTGTATGACACCATGTATATTTACAGATCCTCTTTGGTGCATAACAAATGATGCGTTCTGTTTCTGTAGTATATGGTTCTCTTTTTTTTGAGACCGGTATTTAATGACCTCAAAATTATGCTGTAATGTATCAGACTATAAATATTTAATGATCTTGTTTGCTTATCATATGAACTATCGTTTAATAGTTTAATGATACTGAGACTTTGTTAAATTTT
>JAYDZE010538192.1:0-14907 GCA_034509125.1 Monilaria moniliformis
AATTATCTTACCACCCCAATACAAGTTTACGAACAACGACATAATTCCTGCAACAAATACATATATAATTATGAAAAATATTATACAATCTAATATCTCACAACATATCATCTAATATGTAACAAACAATCAAATTATTTCTAAGATGTGCATACCAAGTGTTTGAACAAATGTCTCAACCAATTCTTCAATTGAAAACACACCAAATGGATAATTCGTGCTTTCCAATGTACCAAAAGCAAAGAAAGAACACAAATCCCACAAGAAGATAAGAAGGAACTAACCTTTATGGTGGATTCGAGCACAAATTGCAATGCTTGGTCTTGGAGCACAAAGTGACCAAAAATCCAAAATGTATGGTCAAAACACTCAAATTGATGGATTAAAGGAGTTGGGTGAATGCAATGTAGATGATTATAGGTGAATTGGGGGGTGAATTTGGATGGGTGTGTGCAAATGGAGAGTGGGGCGCTGGTTAGGTTAGGGCTTAGAGGGAGAAGAGGGAGGAAATGGGGAAAAGTGAGGGAGAGGGCGAAAAAAGACTGATTAAAAACAATCTGCGCAGCACGCACCCGGCCGGGTGGAACATGTACCACATTTCACCCCGCCTGGTGAAACATTCTGTTTCGCCCGATGCCTCCACCCGGCCGGGTGGACCTCGTGCCACCCCACCCGGCCGGGTGAATCATTCTGTGTCTCCAGAGGCTTCCACTCGGCCGGGTGGTAGCGAAACAGTGTCCACCCGGCCGGGTGAAGCATTCTGTGGAGAAAGAGGCTACCACCCGGCCGGGTGATTCTGAAATTTAACTTAAGCGGCCGGGTGGAGCAGAGACGAATCTCCGAAACCTGACTTCAGTTTTTTTAACTGAAGTCATATTTGGGAAATGCGACTTACACTTAAATCGCATTTCCCAAATGCGACTTACCCATTTTTAGAAGTAAAAAAAAAAATTCCAATTTTGTGAACTTTTTTTGTAGATCCTCCTAGATCCGGAATTTTGCCACAAAACGAGGGACCAAGAATCAAGATTTCTCTCACCATAACAAATAAGCACACTGTTGAGAGAGGCGAAAACAGAGCAAGCAAACACATATTTCCTGGTAGTTTTACTCCTCTGCATCTGTCGGTGATGCTGCGCAGCATCATAATCTTCACCAAAATCATCATCGTTTCTCAGCTCAGAATCATTATCCATTCTTCTATACTTGTTGTTGGCTCCCAACGACAAACCCACATCCTTATTCCCATTTTCTTGGATTTTAGGCAATCCCATCACCCAAAACCACCGATTCCAACCAAAAAAACTGAACCTTTTGCAACTGTTTCTAGAATTTCAGCCAGATTCTTGAAACTGCAGATAGGTGTTAGGGTTGTAAGAGAGTGATTGGGAGTTATGCTTATTTCCCAAATCTGAAATTGGGAGTGATGAAGACTTTTAATTTACAAGTGGGAATTTCTTTTTGGTTCATGTAAGAAAAATCCCTTTTTTTGTATTTTAATTAAGGTTTGTGAATGCCATCAACGTTCTTGACTTTTTACTTGTCCAAGGTTTGATGGCGCTTTCCGAGCAACAACTGTGACCTGCTGCTACGTGCAGTAATTATTGTTTTTTACAGTCTTCCCTCCCCTATGTAAATATATGAGATTGATCGTTAGAGTTGTTTTTTTAAATAATTTAAATAGTTACATGCTCATACTCACGCATGCTAGGTGATTCGACACAGACCTAGTCAATTATCAAAGACTTGTACAAGTTTGGTTGAATTTTTTCATGCTCACAGTTCAACCTATTCAATTTGATTTGATCTGAAAATTACTTTTATGTATAAAATTATAAGTCGAGCTGGGTTCGTCTAATTTTTCATTACAGCCCGAAAATTTCTCGGGCCAATGAATGTGGTCCAACTTGGCCTAAAACCGGATCAGTCATTTGTGCCAGACTTCTGTTGATAGGTTTACCTTCTGTTGGAATTTAAATATTTTATACTGTATAAATTAAAAAAGATTAGGCACAAAGAATATCAAAAACTACATCATGAATTATATTTACCAATTAGTTGTACCAAATGTTCTTTAGTGCATGTGCAAATTAGGTGCAAATCGACAATAAGAGCATTCCCAACAAGTGTCTCGCATCCCATCCCGGCGAGACGGGATGAGACGGGTGTGACACACGATGCGGGAGGGGCGGGGAGACGGGACGCACGAGATGGGGGAAAGAGGGCGGGCTGGCCCGCTACGCGCCTCTCCCCTCCGCGGCCAATCATATGGCGCGTTGTGCCCATTAGCTGGCCTTGCGAGTGGGCGTTAACATGACATCATTTTTATTTTTATTTTTTAAATTCAAAAAATTCGAAAAAAATTTATTCCCAAAGCAAAACTAATGTCTAGATTGGTTACTTCGTGAGATCTACGGGGGAAACATGATGGGTTCCGTCCAATCGTTTACTTACCCAATGTCGATGCCCTAAGGGGCATACCCCTACGAGCTCCCCACCTAAGGGGCACACCCCCAAGAGCTCTCCACCCAACAATTGGATGACATTCAACTCTCTGATTGGTCGACGTTCGAGCGGCATAAACCTCGGACGAAACGAAACGGATCTTCGAGTTGTATGTCGACACAAGCGATCCCATCGTCGAAAACCAACAAATGTCCAGAGTATTTTGCGACAGAGTTGCCGCTACATACAACGCAAATCGATCGGCGTCCACCCTGACGTGCACGCAGAAGAATATTTAGGCTCATTTCGGTTGAGTTAGCCCGGAAATCTCAAAGTTCTGCTGCATCTACAACAACTTGGAGAAATATTCGCCAAGCGGCGCAAGCGAGGTGGATATTCTTAAAATCCGCCATGCAAGTGTACCAATATGACGCTGGCAAACAGTTCAAGTACGTCGCCACTTGGGAGAGTGTCCGGATCGTCGATAAGTGGGCGGGTGGCATAGGTTCGGTGCCGAAGCGAAGCATGTGCGGTGGCGAAGGATCCAGAGGCACAAGCGAGGGGGCGTCGGGGGGGTCGAGTCGAGCCTGTCCGATCGGAACGAAGGCGACAAAGAGAAGGGGAAAAACGCCGGCCTCGAGCAGTGCGGTACCTCAACTGGACACGTAGGTAATGAAGGTGGCCAACAAAACGCTCATGTACAACTTGTTGGAGAAAACATATTCCAAAGACACTAGTGATACGACGCCTGAACAATTGGATGTGTATTGGAGATTGCTCACCGATCTCCATAATGATTTGGATATGCTGTCGAATGATTATTTTTATTTTTTAAATTATGTAATCTTAGGATTTTTTATTATGTAATTTTTTATTTTCAATAATGTGTTCGTAGGATTTGAAAATATATAATATTAAGATTTTTAATTATGTAATTTTAATTTTTGTAATGAAATTCACATATTTTATTAATTCGGGAAAATTATTTTAATAAGAATGTTACTTGAAGCAGTCCTATTCCCTATTTATGAATGCTACTTTACATAAATATTTAAGAGAATGCTTCATATATATAAATATACAGGTTCGACATGTATTTTTGAAAAATGTACATAATCCATAAAAATGTAATGAATTTAAAATATTACATGCTCTAAAATATTACATATTATTATTATTATATTTTAATATTGTTATTAAATCAAGTGTTATAATTCATACGATTTGAGCCATTTATTTATCCTTACATAAAATTTGAAAATATATTTTTTGTCTTTCACATATAAAAATAAATTAAATATAAAAAACAAGATCACATAATTTAAAATTCAAACTATTATAAAAAAGAAAAGAAGAAACAAATATTGGAAAATATAAAAAAGTTAAACATACATAAATTAAATATACATTTATATAACATGACTGCACTAAGATGTCAATTTAATATGGATGCATAATTAAATTTATAGTAACCAATTTAAGTCATCGCTAATATGGCGGTTTTTTGTTTAAGGCCATATACGTCTAATTATTTGGGACGATAGCGTGTATTGTGTGATAGTGTGTTGATTTTAACAAATAAATTTAATTATGACTTGCAATTTGCACTCCCCTATCATTGGTGCAACCTATATGCCGATAAACTCATTCTCTCTCTCTCTTCATCTCCCTAAACCCTGAATCTTATTTAATTTAATTTAATTTATTGTTATTGAAAGTGTGGAATATGTTTGAAAAATATAAATACTTTTACTTTCCCACTTACTTTTGTTGGTCATCTAAATTAATTCAATAATTCAAAAAAAGACACTAAAAATTATTTGATCTATCAAATTTTCCCAAACTACTTTAATTTCAATAATTCTCCAAATTTTTTATTATAATAAAATATAAATTTTCATTATTTCGAATTTTCAAATTCTTCGAGAGTTACATAGACTCGCCTTCTGTAACGGCGATGATTAATTAGAGCGTAGGGATTGCGATTTTGCTGAAGGCATGACGATGGGTGATAGCGTATTATGCAAGAGAGATGAAGAGATATGCTATTTACTGAAATTGAAATAAACATAAAGACGATTTCGCTTATATCATTCTATCATACTAATCACATTTATACATATGTGTTTCTTGAGATTCACTCTCACACACACATAAACATTAGGAGTGAAATAAATTTATAATTAAATTAAAAGTCTGTGCATCGCACGGGTGGAACACTAATTAAAAAATAAATGGCGAGTCCTATAAATAGTCTAAGAGAATTGATGATTAAATTATAAGGATATGAGTGTTCTCTCTTAATTAAAGGAGAATTCATAAATAATTAGTGAATAGTATAAATTAATGCATGATTAAGAGATGAGAGATGGTCTAAACTCATTTATATCAAAATTAGTGCTTAACTTTCCAAATTAGTCGTGTAACTAGGAAAAAAATTGTTTTCTAAATGTTTAGGATGGTGCATCTAGGGGTGATTAATCGGACCGATAACCGAACCGGAATGGTCGGTTATCGGGTAACCAATAACCGTACAATAATGCTCCGCTTCAGTTTCGGTTCCGCTTTATGGTAGTAATCGGTTATCGGTTATAACCGGACCAATTAAAGCATTAATTTAAATTAACATTCCTAATTTAATCATTTTAATTTTAGTTTTTATTTTTTAGTTATTGGTTAATTATCCTCCCTTTCCATTTTCTCTGTACTTCCCCAAATTAATTAGGATTATTTTTATTTTATTTATCAACACTCAAATCCATATTATCAGAATCTAAATAATATAGGGTCAAACTCATAAAATAGTAGACCATTAATTCCCTTGAATTATCAAATTTAAATAGTCTATTCGTAAGAATGATAAAGAATGCACACACGTTAATTTCTTTTATCTTCTTCGTTGACACAATTATTATAATTTCCTTTTTTTCTTGTCAAGATCCAAATCTGTGAAATTTAGTTTTAGACAACCCACTCTACCTCTAAGCTGTTCCAATAAAACTTGTAGTTTTCTTTTAAATAATCTCAATCACAATTTAACCGAATTTTATGTATAATTCAATATAAGGTGTATCGTTGGTTAATTTTTTCATCGTACCTCTGTTCTTATATGTCCACATAATTAATATTTGCATTCCATATAGAACACTTGGAGCTCATCACTCGAAATTAAGTGTTTCATGGCTAGTGATAAAAGTACATATATTATATATATATTGACATATTCAAAATGGACCTATATTTCAGGACTATAAAATTTGTCGCTCGGACGACTAGTGATACAAGAACATACATAATCTAGTCGAAATGAGCTAATAATTGAGGACCATAAAACTAGAATTAGATAAGCATTTCCTAAATGTGGAGGGAGTGTCGATTTTTTAATAATTGATGAGTAGGAAGAAAAATTTAAATTTTGGGACCGGTTATTCGGTTAACCGAATAACCAGCCGGTTTAACCGACCGGTTATTCGGTCGGTTCCATCGATTTGCCTTGTGCCGGTTCGGTTAACAAAAATCATGATGATGTTCCTTAATTATGGCATCCACAACGCAACCCATATAGCCCGTTTCTCTAGGACGAAACGGCCACAGAAGGCATTGTCGGTCGTCCAAGAGACGAGATGCTTGGGGTGATGTGAAGTACAAGGTGCTGGGTTCCAACAACATCAGTTTTTTTCTTTATTTTATTTTGTTTCTTATGTTTATTTTTATTTTCTCGTTTTCTTTATTTTTTGTTTATTTTCATTCACTTTTGTTTATTTTGGTTTTTATTTCTTTTTTTGCATTTTTTTTTTAGTTTTTAATTATATAACTCTAGAATTTTAATTATGTCATTATTAATAAAATTCATCTTTTTAATCAAATATAAAAACAATTTAATTAGAATATATAAGAAATTTTATTTTGTTTTTTGCATTTTTTTGGTTTTTAAATATATAATTTTAGAATTATGATCGCATCATTTAATGAAATTCACATTTTTATTGAATAATTCAATTTCGTTGAAATATGTAATAAATATTAGAATTAAGGAATAAATAAAACAAATTAAAAAATAAGACCTATAAATAGTCCAGTGGAAGAGATTGTGAAATAATAGAAATATAAGTGTGAATGAAGAAATGAGGTAAAAAGTGTTGTGTAACCTACGAATAATTGATGAATAATGTAAAGAAATAGACAACAAAAGACAGTATTATATATAATATAACCTTAGACTCACTACAATAAATTGTTTAGTTGGCCACTACAAGAAATTGTTTGGACTGTCATTCAACCTAGCTGTCAACTATGAGCAACATGATTAGATTTATTTTTTTAGGGAGCGCGACTAGATTGATAGGTTATCTATACCTCGTCGTTGTACATAATCATTGTGCGGCAATAACTCATTGATTCATATATAATAATTGACTTAATTGCGTACTAATTAAATTTGAATCCGTAGTCACATGCCTTTTGTAAGCAGCAGCGCAACCAACAAAGCCGCTGGCTGGAAATAACTCTACACCTACCTTTAAATATTCCACCAAGAAATGTGACTGCTTCAACCGATTAAGAAGTTAGCAAAATTAAACTTTGTTCCCAGATTTAAACTTTCTGGTATAAATCTCAATTTCACGTGAGCGTAAAATTAATATGCCCCACTCATTATTTGTGGGCACTTGCTCTAAGAATATTATTATATTTTAATTCTCATTTTTAATTATTTATTTCTTGTATTGTTGTTTATTTTAATGCCTCAAAAATTGTTATCGGGAACATTAAATTTAAAAATTTGACAAAAGTTAAAGTATGATTTTTCCCCCCCTTTAACTTCAAAGTGAAGAGAAAAATGAATTAGAATCTGATTTGTTATAATTTGTAAATTTGATGATTCCGGTAACAATTATAAGTCAGTTATTAGAATAGAAATAATAATAAAAGTATTGTTGACGTAGAGGGTAGATGTCAATAGTAGAATTGGCAAAGTAGTTGGTCCGGGCTGAACGCAAAAATTAGGACGGGTTGGGCCACATAAAAACGGATCAAAGCCAATCACTACAATACACCTTTGACATAGTGTGAGTTAACATGTAATATAAAAGATTTGAAAATCTGTTAAGCTTATTTTGAAAAGCTCAGATTATTTTGGCATTGATGTCTGGTCGGCCCGAGGGCTATCTGGGCGGGCTTGGTCGATCCAATTTTTGTTCAAACATCTATTTTCCTATACCAACCCAATTCTAACTTGAGGTGTTCCACGCTGGGCCATTTTTTCCAGCTTTAGGTGTGCATAGAAGGAAGCGTATTGGAGTAATTCTTAGAATCCCATTCACCCACATAAGCTTCTTCTTCTTCCTCTCTCTCCATCTCGTGAAATAGCAGAGAGCTTACTCTTCCCTATCTCTCTATCTCTCTTCTTGCATTCAATATGTAGGAGAGATTGGTAGATTTAATTGAATATGTTAATTAGAGAGGTTACAAAATCTGCATATTATGGGATTTCACCCAAAAAAATCGAAAACAATCCCAAATTTTCTGTAAAAAATGCTGATGTTTAATTGAAATAAGTTTTTGTCGATTTAAAGGTGTTTCGCCCCTTGAAACTATATAGGTGTGTATATATGTTAAAAATTATGATGAGCGCATCAATTGAGTCCAGTTTATTGAATAATTAAGTCTACAGTTGAGTTTCTAAACGATGTAGTTGCAAATATGTTGAGATCAACATCATGATTTATTATTTTTGCAACCTAAAATTTAGTTTTTTCGTGTTTAGGATCACACTAAAGAATAAAAAATCTAAATATATACGTTATTAGGATAACACAATTAATAGTACACAATTAAATCCTTAAATAAATGGTTGAGTTTCTAAAAGACACAATTAAAAATATGTGGAAATCAATATCATGATATGTTAGTTTTAAGACGTAAAAATTAGTTTACTCATGTTTAGGACCATGTTAAAGAATTAGAAACCTAAATAAATATGTTGTTAGAATAACATAATTAGTACTCTACTGTTAAATTCTCAAGAGCACAGTTAGCTATATTTCAGGGGTATAAATAATATTAAATTAAAATTCCTACTTAAATAATAATTTTATCTCAAAAGCCCAAATAACAACACGCATAGCCATCCGTAGATTTGAAAAAGAACATAATCCAAGTTAATCCACCGTCAACTTTAATAATTAATTAATTTTGCACTTGTTTTATCATTTTATTCTTCAGACACTCAATTTCGTGTTTTATCAATCTATTCTATGAATAAAAAATAACAGCCAAAATGGATCAACTAAGGCCTAAGTGCAGCCAACTCGAGGTCCTTGTCGACGCCGATCAACATCATCGAGCGAGCCGCCACCTACACATGGTCGGTGGCCTATCTCCGCTGCCTCAGTATTGGCTCGACTCTCTCATCATTGCATCGCCCATTAATTTTTTCAGAGAAAGTTCATATTTGTCCAATTTGAATGGTGTATGTTTGATATCCAAACACATGCAAATTCTAGTGCTTGTTCAAGAACATCCGTTAATTTCATGATTTATTATCTGCTTTGATTACACATATTTGACGTTTGAGTGTTAAAGACTAGGTACAGGAATTTTCTTCTACAACTTATAGAAAGACTATGGAGATAAAGTTACTATTTGATTAGGAATTAATTCGTACAAATTTATGGAAGTTATGGAGATAAAGTTATTAAGTATTTGATTAGGAATTAATTTGGAGCTATAGGAGTGAAATAGTCATTTATTAATTTTTTTTATAACTTACTTAAATAAGAGGTTATCAAGAGAAAAAAGAAAGAAAGTAACTATGAATAGAATCACCTTTATAATGGTGGAAGGGATGGGCTTGGATAATTGTTGGAGTTGGTGGGTGGTGGTTTTTCTGTGGATGAGCTTGGTTTCTTCCATGCATATATTTTAGTTATTTTCAAAATCAACTTTATTTCTCAACATAATATTTTTTTTTAGCATGTTAATTAATTTATATAATTATGATTCTAATTTAATTGTATAATTATATTTATAATTTATATGTTATGTAATGAGAGAGAAAATATGTAATAACACAAGGTTAATCTTCCAACTATGCAAGTGAATATGAATAAATATTGTGAGATGGATGGGCTAGTTGGGTGATGAATTGAGGGTGGTGGAGGTGCCAGAATCCAGAATTTCTTTGAGAACAAGGTTTCTGGCTCTATTTATGGTCATGAAACACAAGTACAAATGTTCTTCCAACTCATCCACCTGCTCCATGAAGCTCTGGTTATTCTTCCTCAGCTGGCAAGCTACTTCCTTACTGCCTTGGAGCCGATCATCTCTTCTCTGCTCCCACAGCTGCACTAACCCATCCACACGCTCCAGCTCGTTGTTAAGCCGTGCCACGAGCCGGCTTATCGTGTCCAAGTCCCTGATCAGTATGTAAGCCCCTTTAGCCGCCGTGTCGAGCTGAGCCGACCACCTAGCTAACTGCTCTATCGAAACCAGCTCGAGCGAGCCGACCATCACGGCGGGCGCGGCCACCAGCATCACGAAAGCATGAGCCGCCACGACTACGACCAGCGAAGCCGTGACAGCCACGAGGAGAAGAGCTGAGCCGAACTTGAGCTTCTTGAGCCGGCGGAACTTTGATTGAGTCTTGTCGCGGCGCGACTCGAGCTGTCTGAGCAAATCGGAACAGCCGGCTTGCACGGCTCGGAGACGGCTCATCGATGCGCCTAGCAACGAAAACGGGTTGGATCTTGAGAATATGGTCACACGGGTCACTACTACGGGTAAATGGTTTATTTTCTTGCACGACCCGTTTTGAGATGGATCTTTGAAGGATTTGAATTTCTTCCTTATGTAGTCAATGTCTTTGAGGAGAAGTCCACATAGATGAGAAGCACAAGACGTAGTAGCAAAATAGTCAGTCAAGAGAGGTAAAATCTTGGGGTGGATGCGGGTCGGGCTCAAGATCCGTTTTACGGTGGGCTGATCCGGATCCAAAAGATTCTCAGCGAAGAGCCGATAGGAAGGCAGCCGAGCCGCTGTTTTGGAGCCGAGACTTCTATGAGGGGTGAGCTGCCCTCTGTTTAAGGCAAGAACGTGTGTCCAAAAATCAGTGTAAGATTCGGTCCGGAAAGCTTTAGCATATTCTTCGCGGAGGTCCAAAATTTGTGGGTTCGGCTCATTTGGTTGGGTCGCTGCCCATGGATCACAAATATAAACAAAATACACATTATTAGAATATTACATAATCATTTCAAATTGGATGTTTGCTTTACTTTATTTGGACCAGTCTAATTCAAGATTACAAGATGTTGTAGTATTCACGTAAAATGATGGAGAAATTACAATAAACTTACAATTGGATGCGAGCAAGCTCTTGATTCTCGAATGAAGTTTGATCTTCATCCACCTTTTTCAGCTCCTATGATGATTGTTTATCCTAGTGAGTTTTGCGAGGTATGTCCGACTTCGATTGAGAAATTAGATATGAGAAGCAAGAAAGCATTTGATACATGCATTTGCTTCGAAATGAATGAATTAATTAACAGATCTATATAAATGAAAGAATGTTGTTTCAAATGGTATAGAGGCTTAATTTACAATTTCTTGGAACAGAGGACAGGATTTATGATACTTTTCACCTTCTAAAAATTGTGTGTGAATAACTTTTCTTATAAGTATTGAATTGATTGTAAGCTAAGGATAGGAAAATATTTGCTTCATTCTATCTTAGAAGGAAAACTTAGAAAGATGTGGAGAAAAAGATTTGTACTTCCTCAATTTTGTTCTTCATAATTCTTTAAATTTCTATAATTCGATGATATATTATACTTCAGCATTTATTTTAAAATTGTAGAATTGTCTAAGTTTGAAAGTTACATTGAATTTTTGTCTCGATTTCATGATCGCATGGGAAGTGCCTTTGATTGAGTTAATATATGATAGTTGGATTGGACCGTAGTGTACCTAATTTGCCTTTATTCAAATGCGAGTATAACACAAATAAGGATGGAACTTGACCCTGACTCGGTTTACTTAAATCCGTGAATTTCGATCTTTACATAAGAGGAAAAAAATGAAATAGCGAAACAAAATTAAATCCAACTATATATATATAAAAAAAAAAGTCTCTTGTTTGTTTTTTCAAAAAAAAAAAAAAGATCTCTTGTTTGTCGATGGCTGATCAATACCTGGATCGATTACTCAAAATTGAATTAGTCCGAAAATACACGAGATTGAGTTAACTCTAAATTATCTAGGATTAATTTCGTCATAGGCAGGGATGTCATCGGGCCAGCCCATCGGATTTTCAGGTCAGCCCTACTCATGTTACGGGTTAATCGGGTGCAAGCTAATCGGATTGGAATTTTATCGGGTTAAAAATTTTCAACCATAACCCTAAACGTTCGGATTTCGAGCTAGCCCATCGGGCTAATAGGGCTATAAGCAAACGATAAAAATTAATTAATTTATTTATTATTCTTAAGAATTCTATATTTATAATATATAAACGTATAAAAAAATTAAATATAAAAATCATATGACAAGCACAAAATTCAAAGTGTAAAACATTCTAAAAAAGTAAAAAATTAACGATAAATTGTTTAAAAATAGTTTTGCCTCATGGAATCAAAGAATCTCAAAAATAAATCTAAACTCTAAATACTTGAATTACATTGTTCTTTTACACCGATAATCTTTGATCTTCAACTTCATAATTGACTCGAACTTATAGTCTTCAAAATCTTCACTATCTATTAAAAAATTATAATATTAAAATACAATATAGTTTGATAATTTATAATTTTACAATAAAATAAAATCTTACCATCAAAATATCTATGCAACTAATTACGTGAGTAAAGAAGAGCTTGCATTTTTCAGTACAATTGTTCAAAATGTGTGCTCTAATACGAAAAGAAGATTCTTATATTATCGTTGTTATAAGAATGCTAAGCACATCACACGTCATCCTAACAAGTTCTCCAAAATGTGATGCATGATTTCTCCAATGATTAATGAATATAAAATATTTAATTGGGAGAATTTTGTTATATATACTTAAACTCAAACACGATTAAATACTACTAGTATAAAAATTAAAAAAATGACATCGGATCAAAATGTCATTAGATAAATCTTTTTGTTATTGAATGATTTAACTTAAGAATAGGTTATTGTAGATCTTGACATGATAAAAAAAAATCTAATTTAAGAATTATAAAATTAAAATGAAACACAAATGTGTTTCGTTAAATTACAAAGCATGTTTCGTAATATTGGTTATAGTGAACTTGAATTTTCCAATTCGTTTACATATTATTATTTATATTAGTAAAAAACTAATGCATATATATATATATATATATATATATATATTAAATATAAAATTGAAGGATTAATTTTATTTTATTTTTTATAATCATCAATTTTATCAAAATTATCATTGAAGTGTCAAATTAATTGTCAAATAAAGCGGAAGAATATGTAATAGTTGCACCTAGGGCCAACCCATCGGGTTCCGGATTTTGGGCTAATCGGGTGCGAGCTAATCGAGTCGAAATCTTATCAGGCTATAAATTTCCAACCCTAACCCTAAAAAATTAGCGGGCTAATCGGGCCAAGTGGCCAACCCATCGGGTTCGGACTGGACTGACATCTATACATTTAAGCAATAATTTTAAATTCTTTTTTCCTTTCTTAAAGAAACACGCTAAATTGAAAAGTTGAGTAAAGACAAAAAGAGAAAATAATCCAAATAGCATGAGTGAACGATGAGATTCAGTGCTAACCATGGGTCATTCCAGTTTTTGTATAAGCTAGCTTTATATATTTAATTAAGTGACGATTATGTAATATGATATTTAATTAAGTGACGATTATCTAATTTCATATTGGAGTTAATATGACGAACTAGCCTATCATGATAGTTAAAACTAAACATTAGTTAGTAATTTTAAAAAACTAAAATATGACCGATTTTTGAGTTTTTGAACAAAAATATCCCTGAACTTTCAATCAAATATCATGCTACTATTTGGCTGTTTGCGCGCGCAGGTCTTCTAGGGTGCGAAGAACCCTAGCCTGCGCTGCCTTCCCCTCTGCTCCGCCAGCGGCAACTTTACCTCTACCTTTCACCACTGCTCATCCTCGACATCCCTAGCATTTGGACCAACGAGTGGTGCTACAAAAGAGACGCCATAGACCCTCCCACTATTGCACGACATAGTTCGATGAAACGCGTGAGAGAGGTGGAGTGTATGCGCTTTTGAGCTGCTTTGTTGTGCGAGCGCCATGCCCTGGCAAAGCTCCTTTGTGCGTATTGCCTACTACTAGGCCATTTCTTTATTTTTAGTTTTTTTTTTAGTTTTTTTTTTTTGTAATTTTTAGAAGGTTGGAATGAACATGATCTATGTGATTCTTTGTAATAAAGTTCTTTTTTAAATGAAGAAATTGCATATGATCTTCTATTTTGATGTTGTGTGATGTTGGAATGAGAGATTAAGTATACAAATTTATGGATCAGTGCATGCCTAAGGAATTTTTTTGTGACTTTTATTTGGTAAGCATAATACAAATTAGCCGAATTCATACAATACATACTAAACCTACACCTGGTTGGCTTTGGCACTGCACGCACAATTTTAGTAAGCATGTTATGAATTGACTGAATTGATATCATGCTTACCATACATGTGTGTAACCAACTTACCAGACATGCGCGCAGCCAGACTTGGTACCGCGCGCGCAGGGTTAATAAGCCTAGTATGAATTCAACCAATTTATACCAGACTTACCAAATCTGCGTCCGCAGTGCCAAGGTTGGCTCCGCGCATGTCTGATAAGCTTGGTATGAATTGAGTGAATTTATACTAGACTTATCATACTTAGTGGGTATGAATTCAAATCATGATATCAAAATCATGCAAGTTAGGTATGCATAATATTAATTTGGTCAATTCATATCTTACATACTAAATATGCATATATGCAAGTTAGTATGTAATGTGTGAATTGGTCAATTCATACCATAAATTCAAAGTTTTGGCACTGCACTGTGGTGGCTGCAAACAGCACCGGCGAGGGCAGCGGGCAGCGGGCGTGCGTGAAATTGATCTTACGATCCCATTAACTATAATTTTTGGTAATAATATAATGAGTTAAGTAATTGAGACACTCTATTACTTTCTATCAACCGGAGTTGCCTTCTTTTATGTTGACAAGGTAATTGATAGGATATGCAGTCCGGCCCACCAAAAGCCCACCAGAAGTTTAGCCCAGAGACGACGAGTTCGGCCCATGAGAAGTCCAGCCCAGCCCACAAGCAAAACAGCTCGGATAAAGGAGCTCGGACCAAAGGCCAACAGTTCGTCCATGAAGGAGCTCGGATCAAAGGCTAACTATTATCAGCTCGGTGGCAAAGGAGTTCGGACCAAAGACATGCAGTTCGGCACTAAGGAGGATAGA
>JAYDZE010538203.1:0-14907 GCA_034509125.1 Monilaria moniliformis
ACGATCACTAGAGCAAGTATTTCAGACAAAACAAATGCTTGAAGCCCAAGGATGGAAGTATGAGATGCAGGTGTGGATGAAATTGTGATCTTTCATTTATGCTTAATCAAAGAATATACATATATATTTTGGCTAAAACTATTTACATGTTTAGGTCTCAATGCTTGAAATATACAATGAAGCAATACGTGACCTGTTATCAACAAACAAATCAACCTTTGATGCTTCACGAGTAGAAACTGCTGCGAAGCAATATGCTATCAAGCACGATGCAAATGGAAACACCTATGTCTCTGATCTTACTGTTGTTGATGTCCGTAGTAGCAGGGAAGTTTCCTATCTCCTAGAACGGGCGGCACAGAGCAGGTACAAAAACAAATGCATGTTTACTTTGACCTATTTCTTCTTTTCTTTTTTGGACAGACTATATAAAGCATTTACTTTAAAGTTATATGATTGCTATTGGTTGCTATTATTTCAACCAAAATATTATTGATCTTTTATACTTACTCTCTGAACTTATTTCTTTAGGTCTGTTGGCAAGACCCAAATGAATGAACAATCTTCAAGGAGCCATTTTGTCTTTACCCTACGAATAGTTGGTGTTAATGAGGTATTACTATTTGCTCCAAAGTATGCCATTTGTTCCTCTTTTGGAACTCATGGTTTGCAACTTACTGATACTAATTAATGTGTCGTATAGAGCACCGATCAGCAAGTCCAAGGTGTGCTGAATCTAATTGATCTTGCTGGTAGTGAGCGTCTTTCCAAGAGTGGCTCGACTGGGGATCGGCTTAAAGAGACTCAGGTATGAGAAACAGAGTTGCCTTCAGTTGTTCCTTGCAAAATTTCTTGCACTATCTGACTAAATACCTTATTATCAACAACGATCAGGCCATAAATAAAAGTTTATCATCACTAAGTGATGTCATTTTTGCCTTGGCAAAGAAAGAGGAGCATGTGCCATTTAGGAATTCCAAGCTCACTTATCTTCTCCAGGTAATTCTTTAGCTTTGCTGCATGTTGTCTTTTGAAAAGCCCATGGATTTTAAGCATTATGGCCATTTTATTAAGGCCTCTTACTCTTTCCTTATAGTGAGAAGTTATGTCATGGACTATGTTAGCAATGCTAACACTTGAATTTTTTATGTTGTTCACATACAGCCTTGCTTAGGCGGAGATTCAAAGACTTTGATGTTTGTGAATGTTTCACCGGATCCTGCATCTGTGGGCGAATCACTTTGTTCGCTACGGTTTGCTGCAAGGGTGAATGCTTGCGAGATTGGCATCCCAAGACGTCAAACCAATCTAAGATCAACAGATTCTCGATTGAGCATTGGTTGACTTTTTGTTTATGGAGATTACACTATTTATTAGGAAAGTGTGACTATATGTTCTTGGCATTTGTTTTTAAACTGATAACAAATGACAGAAATCTAACTGCATTTGCATTGTAGTATGTACAGTTGAAGAGATGGGCTATGTATCAGATTCACGGGGCTTTTGTATTTGGCAATTTGTGCTCTTCACAGATGTTCTGCTTATTATTGATGTTATAGATCTCTTATGCAATGTAAATATACTTCTTTTGATATTGTGACAATATGTAGCTAAGTTTGTATTTCGTTAGATTATGTCATTCGTGAGATATATGAAAACAGTAGTACTTGGGTTGTTCTTTTGGAGATAGCCTAGTACTTGAATGAATGTTCTTTATTTATTTGTTTTAAATTTGTAGGATGGAGTGGATATTCTTGAATCGAATGTATCAAGTTCTAATTCTACCATTATCATTCACATCGAATCTTGGATGGTGTGGTTTGCAAGCTGCAAGATATTTATTGTCAAGTTCGAATTCTACATTTATCATTCACATCGAATCTTGCATGGTGTGGTTTGCAAGTATCAAGTCATTTATTGCAAAAGAGAGGGACTTACCCAATGCGCAATTCGAGCATAGGCTGTGGGGCAGCCTTTGTCTCAAAAACATTTAAAAGAAGTTTCACTTGCCGATTGAAGGTCGTCAGCATCAAGACATGGATAAATTATTCTTCAATAATGCAGTTTTTATTTTATTATCATCATTAAGAATAACTGATCTATTCCATATTCTTACTTTCTTTTCATTTTGGTTTTCATTCTACTAGTGATGCATGGACCATGGTTAAATTGGAATTGTTAGTTTGGATCAAAATTGGATAGGCGGTTCCAGTTTCGAAATAAAATCATCAAAAACGGGCCTAACCAAAACCGTCTATACGAATTTGTTGGTCTGGTTACAATTTGAAAAAATGGAATCGAAAACAAGCATTTAATCGCTAGTTCGGAACCGTCGGTTCCGAGGCATCGCAAGCATAGGTTCATGTTTGGGTTCAGGCATGATAGACTTCCCATCAGAAAATCGACAGTTTGACTGAAAACCGTAAGCCGGTTTCGGACGATTTAAAAAAAAAATTCCACTCAATTTTACTTATAAATACCTATATCTCTCATCCTCATCCTCATTCTCACTCACAAACAACTCTTGTATTATCAAGAACTCTTTTCTCTTCACGCATCCTCATTCTCAACTATTATTTTTTTCTCTCTTCAATAAACTTTAATTTATCTCAAGTTGCGCAAGCTATTATTACTCGATCTATCATTCCATTTTTTGAGTTGCTCTTGCTCCTACCACACATCCGGTTCTTGAGTTGCTCTTTCTCTGCTAGTGCTCGATCCGTCATTCCGTTGGTTACCTTAGAGACGCTGGATGATTAAGAATCAACCTGAGAAAAGACTGAACCAACTGTTTTAGCAAGAGAATTATACGATGCGAAAGACCATGATTTCTTGTCACAAGGACGGGTTGACATTTGCAACCGTGGAGGTTGAGGCTCATGGGTTGTGCAACATAGTGCCATGAGCTTCAACCTCCATCGTCACACATGTCAATCTGTCCTCATGCCTAAAAATCACATGCTTCTGTATTGTATAGTTATCATTCTAACACTCTTGGTTTAGTTATATTTTTTGGTGGACCTTTCGTCACTCAGCATCTCTAAGGCAAGCAACGGTTCCTCATGAAATTATGAGAAATACAAGAGCCAATAGTTTGCCACGAGACATTCTCCTATTTTCATGGACAACTATAAAAAAGTAATTGTAAATTTATAATTATTTAGGTTAGGGGTTTGTTTATTACTTAAATTTTGTAGTTTGTAATTATTTCATTATTAAATCAATATCAATTTAAATATTCTTTCTTTACTCATTACTTATTATTTTATTAATTTTATTCGTATTTTATTTTTATATCATGTTGATCATATTAAATTTAAAAAATCGAAAAACCTCCAAGCCGGAACCGGAACCGGCTAAAATCGGTTAAAAGCCGCCGGCTTTAAACCAAAATTAGAAACATCTATTAACTTGTCGGGCCGATAGCGGTTCCAATTTTTTCGAAACTAGAACCACCGGCTCTTGAATCGACGGCATCACTACATTCCACGAAACTTGAGCATAACTAAAAAATTTCAATATCATATTATCACACTATGTATATCCCAATTTTATAAAATTAAGATAAGCAATATTTATTATAGGTTATAAGGTGGCGAAATTCTTTATCACATAAGTTTGGATCTGATTGAAAAGCATAGTGGTACGAGCTATGTCTTTATTATCAATGGCCCCAGTAATTTATACTAGCATTTCTTCTCTTTCTTTCTATCAAAAATCGATGTGGGAAGCTTGAAACAAGTTGAAAAGAAGCGCCAAAAAAGCAAGCAGGAGACATATTCGGCGGTGAACTGATCAACCACGAAAGCTTGCATGCAGGGCAGATACGATGCAATTTGACGAATCAAAATTATTTTTTTATTGGCTTTGTTGGAAAACGAAAAAAAAAATGAAAAACAGAGGATATTTGTTTGTGATGTGTTTGTAGATAAAACAAAAACATATGTAATTTATGTGTAGGGGAATGATTGGTATCAACTATGCTATTTGATTTATTATTATTTTTTTCTTTTACCTTTTTGTTTATGTTTGATGCATTAGCTATCGGAATGTTGAAACTGTTTTTGTTGGATTGTTTCAAATTGAAACGCGACCAATTTGATCGTATTTTTGTCAAATCTTATACTTTATTATGGAGAAATTTGTATATCATAGGATTGTCTTGTTGTATTGTTTATGTTCATAAGTTTCTGTTTGCTTTTCTATCATGTATTTTGCTTATATCTTTTATCGAGTCTATTTTGGAGGAAGACTGTGTTTATGTGAAATTTTTGGTTTTAGTTTTACTGACATAAATTTAGATAGTGCAATCGAGTTCAGTGACTACTTTAACAATCAATAGCCACCTATTTTTTTCTTTAAGACATAAGTAAGAGGTCTTTTTGGTAGTGTTTTTGTGATTTCAAACTTGCATTTACCGTTGTCCATGTCGACGGTGAGGAGCCTCATTCAAAAATTATTGCATATATCAGTAACGACAACCCTACTCTTGTGGCATGTGTGGATGATGAAAGGCTTGAGTTTCAGGATGGGATCTGGTTGTGTTCTTGGAAGTCCGAGGAATGACAGAGCTAAATGATGGAAAACCAAGAAAAGTAAAAAATGCATGTCTCTACTCTCCACTCTTAAATGTTATTTCACTCATCAGAAAAGAATGATAACTAAGACAAGTATTTATTGAGAGAAAGAGATGTTGTGGACACAATTTTAATTGAATAGGATATATTCTATAGAATTGTATGAGTCTATCTTAGTTTTCGCCTTTTCGGTTATTTTCGGTTTAACCAAAAAACCGATCGATTAAACCGACAAGTTATTTGGTTAACCGATTACATAATTGGTTCGGTTTCGATTACTTATTAGGCTTGCTATTTGGTTCAGTTAACCGACCGATTCAATTACTTTTAATGCATACCAGCATAATGGTAAGTGCAACGCACATGCAAAAAGTTAATTAAAATAAAAATATATATTAAAAAATATTTTTAAGAATTTTGGTTATAATAAGATTTATATTGTATATCAAGTCTATAAACCTTATAGATATTAAATTATAATAAAAATAAAATAGGTAAGAATATATTAGGTAGGATCAAATTTTGCAAGACTACACACTTTTATAACCATTATTATAATCGATAAATCAAATTGTATAAAATAAAATTATTATATATATATATATATATGCATTAGGGTGAAACTAGACTCTTAATGTAGAACTAAGATCAAATCTCATTCATTGGATTGAAATATGAATGACTGAGATTTAATAAAATCGCGAATCATTATAGCTTTATTTTAGTATCATTACAAGGTACATCTGTCAACAATTAATGCATATTTTTCGGTAACTGGTGAGATTTAGGGCATTAGATCAACTAAATCTTTACCACTATTACTAATGCAGATTTAGCGGGTTTATCTTGATTTTCATTTTATAATCGAGTGATATGGTAGAAATAATTTTGTATGGTATGAGCAACCTATTTTTACGCATCTAGTTGTTGTACACTAAATATAACAAGAGTTATCATATGCTAATTTGGCGTGTGCTATATGCTGATAATTTTTTACTCTTGTGTTGATAATGTCATTGCACTATGCAGATGTATAGTAATGTACACCAAGTATAACAAGACTTATTATATGTTGATTCGTCCTGTGCTATTTGCTGATAATTCTGACTCTTGTGCAAATGTATATATGTCCATTGATTTTTTATGCATATTTTTTGGTAATTGCTGAGATTTAGAGAGCAGTAGTTCCACTAAATCTTTTCCACTATCATTAATGTAGATTTAGCGAATTTATCTTGATTATTATTTTATAACCAAGTGATATGGTAGATACGATTTTGTTTGGTTTGGGTAGCCTATTTTTACGTCTATAATTATTGTACACTAAGTATAACAAAACTTATTGTATGCTGATTTGGCATGTGCTATATACATATAATTTCTAACTCTTGTGTTGATTGTATCTTTGCACTATGCAGATGTATACTAATGACACCAAATATAATAACACATATCATGTGCTAATAATTTCTGACTCTTGTGTTTATAGTGTCTTTACACTATGTAGATGTATATTAATGTACACTAACTATAACAATACTTATCATATGCTGATTTCGCTTGTGCTAATTAATCTCGCTCTGGAATCTCACCATTTGCCATAACAGAACGTAGATTAATTGACATGATCGCCTTTATCAGTTATAATCTGTCAAATGGGATATCACGTGGCGATACTCATAACCATTGAATTTACATATCCTACGGTTGGTATTTGGTCTTAGTTCTGTATTAAAATATGGTTCGTATTTAAATACACACACACACATATACACATATGTATATATATCATTCTTGAATATCGGATTGAACTAATGTTATGATGTAATCACAGTAAAAGCTAGTTATTTGAATAAGTACTACTTCTAATACCTGATAACGATGGAGAAATGAAAAGTTGATTAAAAAAAACGCATATGTTATACCACTCGACGGTATATGCATAAACTCTCTTTGTCCGCCCTCGTATGTATTATTAATCGATAGCTCTCCATATACAATAATAACAACAGTTATCCTCATCTGCAAGAGAGAATTTCTCACAAATCAATATTTTATACCATCATTAGCAAACTAGCACGTGCAGTGTCGAGGCCGTATGCGCCCAAGTTTGGTACTCACAATATGATTTCGGTCAGTTCATACCGTGCATACAAAACTTCCGCGCGTACAGTCTCGGCACTGCATGCACTAGTTTGGTAATGATAGTATGAATTTGGCCAATTCATAACATGTTTACCAAACCTAAGCATGATTGTCATTGGCACTGGATTCGTCCAAGTTTGTTGTACATGTTATGAATTGACTGAATTCATATCATGCATACCATACTAGCGCGAGCAGTGCCGAGGCCGTATGCACACAAGTTTTGTATGCATGGTATGAATTGACCGAATTCATATCATGCATGCTAAACTTGTGTGCGTACAACATCAGCACTGCGCGTGCTAGTTTGGTAGTTATGGTATGAATTTGGCTAATTCATACCATACATACTCATACATACCAAACCTGGTATTCATGGTTTGAATTTGACGAATTTACCAATTTTGAACCATTCTAGATCTAGAAATCAAAAGTGTTGAAAAGAGGATTTAACAGGAGGAGATGAATGGAAATCTAGTTGCCGAAGTGAAACAAATATACAGAAATTCATCGACTTTGGGTAACAGCACCGCCGCTGGAGAAAGCTTACGATAACCAGCAACGTCGAAAAGCATAAAGCTTCGAAAACCTATTTCCCACCGACTTCGTCAAAGGGAGAAAAGATAAAAGAATCGAAGAGAGAGAACCAGGAAAAACTTGAATAGACAGAGGGAATTTGTACATTTGAACTAAGAAATGTAAAGTGAAAATAGATGAGAGGTGAAAATTAATGAGTTGAATGAAGGGTATGTATATCTCTGCAAGTCAAACTCGGCTACATTTTAGTTTTTTTAAATTCGTAACCAACTATTAATTTTGACTATCTTAATAAGCTAGTTCGACGCATTAACTAATAGAAAGGGGCACAAAATTTTGGACAAGCTGAGCTAAACATGCATTTACAGTGAGTTGAAAACAGCGAGAGATTCCACAAAAAATTAAGGTTAATATGCTCTTTTTGCATACACAAAGAAGATAATGACTTGAACGCACACATCATTTTTTACAAGGACGATCGTTTGATTGAGAGAAAATAATAGTAATAATATATGGGTTGTAAGATTTCCATGCATCTGCTGAAGTCTCCGCTGCACATATATAAACAAATTAAAGGGAAAATAATAACTAAAAAAGATGGCATCAGCCACTCTTAAAAAAGGCAGAAAAATGAGGGGTTGGCTTTTTCAATTAGCCTTAGATAGTGGAAGATATAAAAAATATAATTAGTAGATATTCTCTGACTAAGCATTTACAAGTGGATGCTTTCGTCCAACTATCTCTTGTTAAGTGCACTGTTGGTAGTGCACAATGTATTGTAGCGCCATTTTCTTGCAAACCCTTGATATCTTTATTTTCTTTTTTCTTCGATTTTTGAATAATCTACACCATTCCATTTCTACTTGTGTCATAATACGAAATTCAACATTCGATTGATGAATGATATGATAGACCCATGCATATTGCTCTTTTCCTTGTAATTTTATTTTTAAAGCTATTTTTGCTTGTGCTACTACACGCCCCATGAAAGGAATAAAATGATATCATCTTTTGATGCATACGAATGCAAAGAATACCCATACACGTACTTGTTGCTCAGTGGCTCTACTTAATAATTCATTTATATATTATTGAATGCCACTTAATTATCATTACTGAACTCTCAGCAAACCAACAAACTCAACTAAGATAATCCACCAAAAGTTCTAATATTTGTAATCATAGATACGTTGGATTTTTTAGATCTAGCTCATTAATTAGTCTTAATTGTAATTGTAACTGTAATTATTCAAGTACTGAACCTATACACAATCTTAAGTTACTAACATGAATAGGAAACGTATTTGAAGGATAATACATTTGACAACTAGTGCCAGACACCCTAAATATGCAGACAAAAACTCCAAATACATATAATCCATGATATTGAGTATTGAAAACTATTAATTACTACTCCTATATCGAAGAGTATTAATTTCTCCTATAATTTATGCTATATATGCAAGCTAAACTATATCAACTTCTATAGCAAATATTAATATTAGTATCAGATTTGGACCGACTCGTCCAAATATAAAATTATACGAGAGTCAGCTGAAATAATACTCGCTCGTTACAATTTATAGCTTTTAAATTTCGTGATTTATTATAGTTCTTCGAGAGGCGAAAGGGTCAATTTATGTTGTGAAAAATCGTGTGGGACATAGAATTCTATAAATCATCACACCTTGAAGGTGTGTACCACAAAGTGGGCGTTCTGGTAATGATTTGTGTACACTCATTTTCAATCTTGTGATGGAATATTGATTATTATCCACCAACAGGAACTCAGCTCAGCCTCCAACACCACATCAATATCCTCGTAGGTTTTGAGCTCACAATTCTTGAAATAACACATCTCACAATTTGGGTGGAAAAAGACCTCACCTTTTAGACCATATATACTATTCTGATTTTTAGCTTTTTCAAGATAATTAATATTTTTTTATTCTCTATATGCTCTTTTGGTTTTAAAAGTTGGGTTGTTGGATGTGGTTTTGTTTCGTGGAAGTTGGGTGCTTCACTCAAATCTCAACTAAAATATTCCAACATCTTTTTCCGAATGTCGAGAGTGATGACATGACTATTGACTTGTGAGTTACTAAAAATGTTAAGTCTATATATACATTTAAACTTTAGATTTAGATATTTTCTTACCAATATGTTGCATTTTACAACTTATTACTCCCCATTTTATGTATCAAAAATTTCTATTTAAAAGAGCGATGAAGATATATTTGGCTTTGAGCATGAATTACGACATGCATATATAACTGATACCTACAAAAAAAGAATACATTAGACATACTTCTATAGAAAGTAGATCATATAAACCATTTTTAGTGTAGGAACTTGAAACTGAATTGCACTATTTATGACTTTCCAACATAAAAAACAATAGCTATTATTATTACATGTATACATAATTTAATTGTTGTAAGCCAATTTTGCGAAATAATCTGTTTTATTTGGAGAGATGAATTATATCATTGGAAAGCCACATTAGACCTATCAAAATTGACAAATATTTCAAAAATATTTTTTTCTAGAGAGTTATAGTCATTTTACTAAGGTTGTCCACATACTATTTCTGTATCTTAATACTTTGAGAGCATTATCTTATTTTGCGAGATAAAACATCTAATTACATTTATATTTTAATTGACTTTGGACTATATAACTAATAAAAGGTGCCAGGAATAAAATTACTTATTATATAATAGTATGTTGAGAATATACTACTTTATATCCTAACCTTTTTCACAATTATACTTCAATGGATACACAAATTAAAATTAATGTTTATACTATTATTGTTGTTACAAGTTTTACCATACCAATAAAAAAAAATCAATTTTCATTTTTTACAGCATAATTCTGGTTGATTTGATCTCATCATTGGTTTGAGACCACAATCGAAATCCCTTTACTTGAACTATGAGAATTTCTTATTCTGAAATTGATTTGGTGTTGTGGAGTTAGGCGCCCGTGGTGGAATTTCGGAGTCAAATTGGTGTGACTTGGCTATTTTCTAGAAATTCTAATTTTGGTATGAATTTCAATAACCAATGACCAAACCAGTCAGAATTGATTTTGCAAAAAAAAAAAAAAGTTGACTTCGTTTTACTGTAAGGTAAAATTATAAAAAAAAACAATGGTAGTATACTTATTAAATTGTAATTTTGGGGGTATACTCGTAAATATTTCATAAATTAAGACATAAACTAATATTTTCTCTAGTATATTCAACTTGATTCGATTCAAGTCGATTCGACTCTTAGATTATACTCCATCCATCCCACAAGATAAAGCATATTTTGTCATTTTGTGATTTTGTGGTGTTTTCTTTGAACTAGTGCACACTTGTTAATTTTCTGTTTTTATACACAATTTCTTTAAATTTTAGCCTCATTTTTATTTACTTATTTATTAAAAAAATTACACATAATTTACCATTATCTATATTAAATAACACCAAAAAAAATTAAAATTCTTTTTGCACTCACAGAACATGGTATCTAACTTTTTTGTCAATCCTTGGATGTACTCTATTTTATGAGAATATTTTATAAATAAAGAAAATGGAGGCCCAGTTGGTAAAATGGGCTTATTGAGTTAGAAGAAAGGCGCGAGTGTATGTGTGCCGATAATAGTGCGTGTCTGTGTGGGAATCTCTCCTTTTGATTATTTTATAATGCTTACGCCTAAATCCACAATTCTAATCCGAATAATTGACGACAAATAATAAGAAAATGGCCCTTAAGATTCCCCTTTACCCATTTCAACTCACGTGAAATTCCTGTTATTCTCTGTTTTCCCCTAAATCCCAAGCCTTCTTTACCCTGCTCAATCTGATCCTCCGTTTTGCCCTAACGCCGGAGAAACACCTTCCGATTTCCGCCTTCTGATCCGAGATGGTTTCGCCTGAGAACACGAATTGGCTCTACGATTATGGATTCGAGGATATCACTGTTGCAGATGGCAATTTGGCCGCTCCCAATTCCGGATTTTCCTGGCCCGTTCAAGCCCTCACTGGCTCGACGAATGCCAGGTGCTGTTTTCCAACTTTTGTTTTAGTGTTATTTTCGGTCTCTTGAGTTCAAGTTATTCTTGTAATTCGTAAAATTTCGGGCTCTTTTCGAGGTTTCTGATGACTTCTGCTTTTTGTGCTTTTCTGAAATTAGCTTTGGTGCTTAGTGGTTATCTGATTTTGTGGGATTAAGTGTTCTTTTCTTCTTCTCAGATCAATTTTTTGGTTTATGTTGGTAGTTTTTGTTTCTTTTTCTTTTTGTGGCTCCTGTAATTTGTTGGGATAAGGTAGATTTCTAATTTTGTTTCTTCCTTGCTTCTCTTAGTTCTTTCTGTCTTTTATTTCATTTTTGTCCATTGATAAGTTTTGTAGTGGTTGTTAACTTCTTTAAACTAGTTTAGAAAATATTAGAGGAAGATCACTGAACCACTATCAATCATCTTTCTTACAAAAACTATTAAATGCCCTAACTTTGATTTTGTGCCAGTAAATATCTGTCTGATTCTAATATGTTGGTATCTTTACGCATCACCTGCTCCAAAATGTGGCCGGTGTTTGCTGGTGCCTTTTTAAGTCCTCGCAGAATCAAGATCAATCGTGCAAAGTTCTCATTTGCCTTTGCGATTACGATATCAAAGCCCATAATTTGAGGCTGTTATCATTTTTTTAAATTTTCAGAAAGGATCTTCATGTCTCCCTCTGACAAAGTCTTCCCATTCACCGCACATGCAGAAATCACAACATGGGGCCTACTGTAATATTTTTCATCATCACAGATTCACGACTTTCTTCTACTAATTGCATACACCAATGTTTCTGTCTGTTCTTTCATGAGGGGATTAGCAAGTATTCTTAAAACATTTTGGGTACCCGAGGGTAAAGAAACAAAGGAAAAAAGAATGGGTTGAAATCTAAGGTTGGTAGCATTGTTTCTTCTAGCTTCTAGGCATTCTGGCCATTGAATTTTATGGTTCGCTATTCGAAGAGTCGTCCAATTTATGCATTCATCTTTTTACCAAACTGTCATAAATGGGGTTCGAATAATTTGAGGCGGTTAACTGGAAAATTTGGTTGTTGATTGGGAAAATTCTTGGAGGCTTATCTTTAAGAGGCTTTAGTGGTACTCATCATGCATTTACTTTTTGGCGTAACTCTAGCTACTGTGCAGCTGTGCCTAGACTACAGTTTGCCCTGTTTCGCAAATCATGGATTTACATACATTCTCTTAATTGGGTGAATTTTTTTATTTATTTCTATATAATTTTGTTTTGTTATTGATAATGGTTAGAATAGATTATTTGCTTTGCATTTTTTGCTAATTCATTTGGTTTTTCCAGTTCGATGAGTTTAGGATATAATACTAGCCTACTTGAACTTCAACTTTTCTCTTTACTTGTATTGCAGTATTTTCTTTCAAGACCCAACTGCATTACTTGAGAGTTGTTTCCTGTTTTTTTTTTTTTGTGTGTGTGTGTGTGTGTGTCCTGTTTTCTGTTTTATCTACTTCTAGTACTGCTGGTAAGTTTCATTATAGAAAATTCAATTAAGTCATTTGTTCAAGTCCATATATGCTGTGTCTGCGAAATTCTGTAATATGTCAATGAATTGAGGTTCACAGTGTTGATTCCTCAGAATCTTGTTCATATGATGTAGTTTTATAATTTCTTAGCTTACTTTTGTGTAATGGTCCTTATAGAAGTTCTGATGGTCTAATACAAGTACAGAATTGTGGTCTTCTTGTGTTCTGCAAATCAACTGCCAAAAATGAAATTGAAATGATTGATACAAAGTACTTACTGAACGGATGATAGATATGTGTAGGGTATGAGTTGAAAGGGTTTTTGACAGAAGATGATATACTGTAGACCTGTTTATGTAATGTCAAGGGAAATTATTTTATGTGTTTGGGGATGTGTTTCTTACACTATTATTTGTTACTGATTTATTGTGGCCTTCTTTTATGTATTCATAGTATTGAAATTGATGGATCATTTGGAGAATCTGACTCGCAGAAGGACACTGGGTCCAAAAAAAGGTATAAAGCTTGCCTTGGTCTGTGAGATTGATTGGTCTGAATTTTTGCCAAGCTTTTGCGTCTAACTTTTGTATTTCACGACTATGTACTGTACTAGATGAACTACTCTGCCAAACTATACATCAGCTAACATTTTATATTTTTCACAGAGCTAGAACTGACTCATGTGCTATATCAAGCTCCAAAGCATGCAGGGAGAAACAACGAAGGGACAGGCTAAATGACAAGTAATTCTGCTCTACACTTTGTTTGACCATGCTGGTTTTCTATTTGGCTTGTTTCTTCTAGTAACTTTGGTTGCCTATTCTCTAGGTTCTTGGAATTAGGTGCTCTTCTGGAGCCAGGGAGGCCTCCTAAAACCGATAAAGCTGCCATCTTGGTCGATGCTGTCCGAATGGTAACTCAATTAAGAAGTGAAGCTCAAAAGCTGAAAGACTCAAATTCGAATCTACAGGAGAAGATCAAGGAGCTCAAAGTAAGACACCTTTATTCAGTATCTGATCGTTTCTAAAGAAGTTAATGTTTTTGGGTATGATTATCCAAGGCAACAGCTAATCATCTAACTCATAATATACTATTCCGTGATGATTTTGTAGACCGAGAAGATCGAGCTTCGTGATGAAAAGCAAAGGTTAAAGACGGAGAAGGAGAAGCTGGAGCAGCAGCTTAAGACAATGAGTGCTCCCCAACCTGGCTTTTTGCCAGCTACCCCAAGCATCCCAGCCGCATTTGCTGCCCAAAGTCAAGCTGGTGGTAACAAATTGGTGCCGATCATCAGCTACCCTGGTGTCGCCATGTGGCAGTTCATGCCACCAGCAGCCGTTGATACGTCTCAGGATCATGTGCTGCGCCCACCAGTTGCCTAATAGGGCAGTCGAACCCGTCTGTTGACATGCTTATCGTGGTTTAATTGTTAAATTGTTGGCCTGTGCTTGACTATTACTTTTTGTTGAACCTGTCTAACTTGGATAATGTTGGACTAGAGATTGTGATTTGTCAAACTTTCTTATCATAGTGAAGTTTATTGCTTCTCCTGATGCTGTAAATCTGTATAGATTATGTCTGCGTAGTTTAAAAACAAGTATCATTTTGGTGTCGTATATCCAATTGATACATGCTATATAATACAAATTTATGTGTATATATACATTTGTCTCTTTGTTGCGTGCGCTCTAATTTGGGTGTGACCTGTGTTTTCTTAATCTTGAGATAAGTGTTACGTATGTTGTAAATGAGCCGAGCGGAATAGGGATGCCTAGCTTTTTTGGAACCGGCGGTTTGAACCGGACCGGCGAAAACGGTTAAACTGGAACCGTGAATTCGGTTCCGGCGGTTCGGTTCCGGTTCCGAAATTTTGGAACCGGAACCGGCGGTTTGGAACCGCCTGAACCGGCGGTACAGGAGGCAGAGTATTTAGAAGGTTTCCACTGCAAAACCGGCGGTTTTTGGCAGAGAAACAGACAGTTTTTTGCCAAAACCGATAGTTTTACATAGCATTTTTTCCCTTTTTCTTTTTTTCATTATCTATAAATATATTCTCTCTCATTTCCTCAAATCACACACACAAGACACTGTCAAGATCG
>JAYDZE010538214.1:0-14906 GCA_034509125.1 Monilaria moniliformis
TATTGAAAATTCTGCATACCGAAATTTCGGTATACCGGAATTCGGTATACCGAAAAATTCGGTAAGGTAACGGTATGATATTTACTCATACCGGCATTTACGGTATGGTATACGGTATGGCAGTTTCGGTACGGTATACCGTACCGACCCACCCCTAGTTTTATCTTGGATTATTCAAAATATGGAGGCCAAGTTGGTCGCCAATTTTGCACAACATCGATCGGCCAAAGCCGTATGAGATAGCTTAGCCGTGATTGTGTCAATTTCTATCGGTGTTGGATGAGAAGTATGACGGAATCCGGCGAGATATCTTGAATGAGAGCCCCATCTCCTTAGCGGAGTCGGCGTTCGGCAAGGTTAAGAGAGAGGTTGTCCGATTGCGCATCATGAAATCGGCAACCAACAATCCCACCGGCGACTAACATCCATCACCAGAGGGAGGTGTGGAGTTCGGATTCAGAGTCAGAAACAGAGGACAAAGACAAGACTCCAATTGGTCTCCACCAAATTGGGGATATCCACCGCGCTCCGACCATCCATCATTGCACAACAATAAGGTAGACAAATCAAAACTTTGGTTTACTCACTCTAGGATGCAAAAGCATACCAATAAAACATGTTTCCAACTCGTCGGCTTCCCGAAGTGGTGGAAAGACAAGAACCCACAAGCTAGCAAGAAGGAATCGGTGCCGCCATCACGGTGGGCAACTCGGAAGCTACCACTGACTAAGGTGGCGGCAGAAAGGCAGCGAAGGTGGTGGAAATCACCGATTGAACGGAAGGGGCGAGTGAAGATGTCATAGAGGCGGCTAAGGCTTCTATGAATGGGCCAAATTTTGGAGATATAGCTTTTTAGTTATTTGCCGCTGAGCCAGTCTTGAATACTCAAGAACCAGCGCCACTGCCACCTCAGTCCAAGGATCCTGATCCGCCCCTACTAGTACCGAGGTAAATTCTGAACTTGATCATGTCTTGAATGTTTCTAACGATAATGCTTTAGAAGAATAAAAGAATACCACCATTAATGGTGATACAAGGCAGTACGTACAGCCACCAAGGATATTCCACCAAAAATATATGCCGGGAAAAGATATTGATGAAGTCAAGATATTCTGTTGTGAATATTACCAATGCAGCCTTTCGGAGATGGCTCGTGCTTTTGAAGCAACCATATATGTAGAAAAACAAATTCCACAAACGGTGGAACATGCTCTCAAATTTAAGCATTGGAGGAACACCATAAAGATGGAGATGGATGCCTTAGAAAGAAACAATACATGGGAGAAATATCAATTACTTGATGGGAAGAAACCAGTCGGCTGTAGATGGATCTTAACCATTAACTGAAGAACAAATGGATCCATTGAGCGATATAAGGTTCGGTTGGTGGCAAAGAGCTACACCCAAACATATGGTGTAGATTATGCTGACATTTTCTCACCTATTGCCAAGATAAATACGATTCAAATCTACTTTCAATTGCACCCAACAGGGAGTGGCGACAACATCAGTTTGATGTCACTAATACCTTTCACAATGGAGAATTAAAGAAGGAAATGTATATGGAGGCACCCAAGGTACTCTTAAGTGAGTTTGAGAGTGGAGAAATGTGTAAACTAAAGAAGACGTTGCAGAGGAATCAAAGCATCGAACGGTCTTTTAATGTTAAAAACACATTCGGCCGAAGAAAATCTACCAACCAATACGCACACGAATTAATTAAACCAGATAGTCATTCAGACATTTCAACAAACATGTTGTGTGCATACTTTTCATGCCTTAAAACAGAAAATTCAATTGGGCAATTAATTGAACACCTTGTTCGCATACTTTTATGCATGGAAAAACATAAATTTCGTCGCCCTGCCAAGGGCCATCGAGCCCCGTCACCTCCTTCGCGTACGCCAGCTCACAGGTGCCGAGGACTGCTGAGTTCCTGCGCCACCGCCCCCGCACACGCACGCCTCTGCGCGCATGCTTGGTCTTCAGCCGCATGTGTGCCTTGCAGGCGCATTCCCCTACCCCATCGCCGAGGGCCACTGTCGAGACTGCCGAAGGACGTTGCTAGGCATCAGGTCCTGAGGGGTGCTTGGCGTATGCATCCGACCCCCACCTATTGTCCGCGACCCCGATGGCTGCTAGGCACCACACACCCAGCCCCCAATGCCTCCGCTCACTTCGAGCGCGTCTCGCCCAAGGGACGTCGAGGAAAAGTGTCGCGCGTTGTGGGCGTCGGGCTCTGAGGGTGTTGCCGCAGGCACCAGGCCCCGTCGTTCATTGCCCTTACGCGCACCGTCGCCCGAAGCCCGCACGCATCACACTGAATGATCGGGCACCGAGGGCCGCCTAGTGCATGCGCCCAACCCACGTCCGCCCGTCACCCGCTTGCTACGCACGGGGCCCGTTGCCCGAGTGACACACGAAGAGCTTGACGAGGGACGCTGCCGATAGCTGTTGTGCATACCCAGCCCCTGACACCCACGTGGGCCCGTTGACCTCAACGCCCGCGTCTTGGGCTTCGCCTCTAGCCTCACCGATGCTTTGTGCCCCCTGCGCCAGTTGCCCAATACGGAGATCCACTACGCTCTGAGGAACGTGCCTCGGCCAAACGCTTGGCGCGACTCCCGAGCGCAAGCACCCAACCCCATCTCTGCTCGCCCGCACGTCCCCTATACCCTCGTGTCTAGTTTCGTATGTTGTCTTATCGAGCACCCTATGCGATGGTGCCAAAGGCTGCTAAGGACAGGCTGGTGCCTCGCGTTGCGGCCTCGTGCCTTGCCCTAGCTCCCGTCCGCACGCCCCCGTTGTTGAGGCCCCTCGGCCAGCCCTTGCTGCCGTGCGCAATGCTTGTGTTCATATTGTCTGTGAAGTCCAAAGTATGGTTGATCGTCTTACAAGTGATAACGTATGAATTTTGTAGAGAGAATTATCATTTCTCGTTTGTATATTCAGTTAATAAGAATGAGATTCTATTAACATATTATAAGTTACACTTGGGGACCATAACGACTTGTTTTAAGAATTACTCCCTAACTTTTTTATAACTTTAATTTGCCTCATAACAAAATCAATGTTATCCAAAATGCACAATAAGCCCCATGCTTATTATAGATATAGTTTGACCTCGTATTTATATTAACTTAATAGTTCACTTAATCAAATCTATCAATAGATAGTTATTAATATACAATTGTTTAGATGATTATGTTGGACCAAAATTTAACATTCCAACAGTTTACACTGATGCATGATTGCATTTCATGGTTGTTTGGCTAAGCTTATAAGCTTGTTAAAATCGACTATAAGTTGTTTAAGAGCTTATAAATTCTTGAAAAATATTTGGCAAAATATGCTAATAAACAACTTATAAGTGGTAAAATAACTCACATTATTCTATCTAATTTATAAGATTAATTATCCAAACACTTTCTTAGAAATATCAAAGCCATTGGGTTGAAAATAGATAAAGCTTAGTTTTTGGAATTTATCATGACCGAAAACTAAATTACAGTCCTTTTAGCTTCCGGGCTTGGTTTGGCCAGCCCAAGCTCATGGGCCAAATATGTAGTTTCGGTTGGCCCTGAAAGTTATCGGGACTATCTTTTGCCAGTTTGGCTTGTCTCAAATCAAGCCTGCCATGGGCCTGGCCAGACCGGATCGAGCTGAACTTGACAGCTCTAATACATATATTATAAGATTAATTGATAAAGAAATGGTATTCATAATGCATATGGTAGTAAAGATTGATGAACTCAAACTCCCACAGTAGAGAATATAATAGAAACAGCCACCATGAAGTTTCCAAGAAATGTGTCAGCTAAGAATTGGAAAAAAACCGCCGAAACGAGGCTCATTCCCTCCCAAAAAATCATGATTGCAGCGTGAGTGAAGCTTATCCCCCCCCCACCCCCATTTGTTGGCTGCAAATATCCGCTCCTCTGTTTTGGGGTTTCTACTTTAGTTTTACCACAATTACTACTATTATAAAATTTGGCGGAAGGTGTTTAAAAGATAATACGTAAATAGAAAAAACTTTTTGCATGCATGGATCAGCAGCAAATAGGTTTAATTTATTAATTGTGTGAAATTCGATTGCAAAATTATGTAAATGCATATTGGAAGAAGTACACGGCGCCGCATTACCGTCAATTAACAACCCAACCAAAGCTTAATTTGTTTCCAACTTATATGGAATTTTGTAATCAACATTTTCCGGCTTCCTCTATAAATATCTCGTACTTGTGTCTGTATTTCGTTGCCAAATTTGTTCAACCATGAGAAATTTCACTATTTTGTACATAAATGTTCCCAACATTGAAGAACTTTTTCATCTTCAAAATTTGATAGGTACGTGAGTTCGATCAGAGAACATAATGATTATACCTTAAGAAAAATAAACCATTGACAAGTTTTTTGTTTTTTTTCTTAAGCACATTCACAATTTTCTAAACATAACAAAGATTTACAACACAAACACATCATTGTGACATCTAACACAAACAACAGCAACATTTCGAGTTTTCATCGTAGACTTCATCAATCCCACCAAAATCTCCACCTCCCAATTCTTGCAGCTCCGATTCCTTATATCGATAAAATATTGCCACAACCACAAAAACCACAAGATTCACAGCCATCAGCCAAGCCAAACTCCAATAGTACTTATCCAGCCTACTCTCATTCAAATCATGCTGAAACCAATTCATTCTCCCCCCTCTTTCACTCACTTTCCCCACAACAAAAACCGACAGCACACTCCCCAAAATCCCAACACCAAACACAGCACTAATCATAAACGGCAAGTACCTCTGCGTCGAGACAGGGGATTGGTCGACAAAGAAGCAAAGCGCACTACAGTTAAAGATTCCGGTTGAAGCCCCCAGCAGAACAAACTGCGGCAGCAGCCAAAACATGCTCATCGGCACTGTCTGATCTGGTTTTTTGACTAGTCCATGCTTTTGCACCACCCCGAGCCTCCGGTCCTCCACTTTGGCCGCAGTGATGCAGCAGAGGATCGCGAGTATCATTGATACCGAGATCCCAAGTGGAGGAGTGAACTTTATGGACCCCGATTGGCCTAAGCGATTTGCCAGCATACCATAGAGCTTCGCGATCTGGTTCTGAGCTTGGTCGAAGAACCAGAGGAGGGTGACGGAGGGGAGCTTGAGGCGCCCGACTTTGTGGTCCAGATGGTCCAGTTGCTCAACGAAGTAGGTGAAGCCGATGGCGTTGACGACGCCACACAAAATGAATGTCATCCACACAGGAATCATGCGTATGATCGTTTTTGTCTCCTCCACTTCCGTCACCGTGCAGAGTCTCCATAGATTCTGCGCTTGTTCATCTAGAGGCTTCGTAGCTCTCACAATTGCAGCCTTGTCCAAACACCTAAACATCAAGACACTGTCAAATAAAAGTTGGAAAAGATGACACAGACACACAGAGGACACAGGGGGTGCTAGGGGGGAGCACTAGCACCCCAGGGGCTGATCCATATGTAGGCGGGGGTGGGCTCAATTTTTTTACTATTTAGAATTTTAATGGTAAATGAAGAAAAGATGTAGAGAGGAGGATAAGGCTATAGTTGCATTGTTGCAGCATTGGTTTTTTCTACTATAACTATGAATGCGGGTAGAAATTGCATTAAAAAAAAAATAAAAAACAAATTTATTTGATTATTTGTAAATTAACGAAATAGTGCATCCCTTTCTTGGCGTTTCCTGGCTCTGCCCCTCAACACTCCAACAAATTTTTTCTACTCTATATTTGTTTTTTGTTTTTTGAATTATTTATATTTTAGCATATTTTATAACTAGAAAGTTTCGATTTTAGCTTCGTCAAATCATTTTTCCTAAGTCCGCCCCTACAAAGAGAAATACCTGAGGCTCTTTGTGTGCGGAATGACGTAAACTTGAGGATGATTAACCTCGAATAACTCCTTAGGATCTCTCGGGATTCTATAAAACAGCTTCGAAACAGCGGCGACGAAAACTCGAAAAAACACCGTTAAAGGGCTTCCCGGCGGCCGGAAATACTTGTAAGAACAGGATCCGCTGAAGAAGAGGAGAGTAGCGACGAGAGTGCATATGGCCGGAATCCCGAACCTAACAGACCACGGCTTTATATAGGGAAGGCCTAAAACTGCAACAAAGGTGAGGACGATGGTGACTAAAACGCTGTAAAAGAACTTCCAGAAGGTTCTCTTTTCGTTGTCATCCTCGTCTTCGCCTTCTACTCGAATAAACTGCTCCGCCATGAAAGAGTTCCAAGAAGTCATGTGGCCGGACATGCCGAATGCTATCAAAGGCAGCGCCGTATAGAAGAGGACTCTCTGGCCCTGGCCGATGCATTCGGGGTTGTACTCTCTGCAGGTTCCCATTGTACGCCCCAGCACCCGCGGAGTCGACATTGCCAGGAATCCTAATCCCTGAAAGTGGTCAGAAGGAATAGATTGATTTTAGGGCTCGTTTGGTTGGCCAAAAAAAGAGAGAGAGAGAGAGAGAGAAATAGTAATTCAAGGGGTGTGGCGATAATTTACAGCGCTGTAAGCGAAGCTGGAGAGGAGGAGCATCCAGTAATTTCCAGTTACGGTTTCGACTAGGAATGTTAGGGGTAACGGCAATATCGCTGTCACGCCCCAAAAGACGTTCACAATTGCGGCGGCGCGTGTGAAACCGAGCTTCCAAACGTTGGTTAAGTAGGCCATCATCACGTACATGGCGTACATGGCCAATATGTCCACCCATAGCAGAACTGCAAGAGTGATACATAGCAAAAGTGTAAGAGTAATTCAACAACATATATATAAAAAAGATGGGATGAGTTATAGTGAGAATCCCACGTGAACAAATCCATGAAATCAACGAACGTGAAATGAACAAATTGAGATAATAGATAAACAATCGCATTCAACTATTGATTTGTTCATTTCGGTATATGGATTCATGAATCTTTTTACATATTCTCATTTCTCACAAAAAATATCTATTCTCATTTAATTCACTCTCTAGTAATGATTATGATAATTAGAAATCAATTCTCTCACCTATTACTCTTGCAACCGTCGCCATTGATTTGAGCTTCTTCTCACTGTTTCAAGAGAGACGAACTTAACATGTACATGTGATAAATAGTAAGAGAATATAAATCAAGTGGCTTTTTATTTGGCAAAGAGTTTACTTTTATAAATTTGATTAGGTCAAAGTCAACTACAGCTAAAATTATGAAGTAGACGCCATCTAACCATGAAATTGCATGTTCAATTTCAATCAGACGTGAAAGAAAAGAAAATAGTTCGATGCACTAAAATTTCACCCTATAAATAGTCATATAATGATTGCGAAATTGATTGAAATCGGCATCTCTTCTGTTCTGGACGCGGATTGAGCTTAAGATTCCTGAAAATCAACTAAGTCGTCGAGGGAAAATACTAGACAATATTATGAAGATCTATATATGACTATTGTTTAATCATATTTGGCTATATATATAATCTCCATTCCGCGTCGACATAGTGTGGCTGAACCTCTCTGTATTGTTGACTTTTTTCCCAAGTCCACTGTCCGCCGCCATCTTGCTTCTTGTGACGTAGGAAGTTTCAATAGGAACTCTAATCTGATTTATATAATACAGTTTTAATAGAATATAAGGTAGGCTGACATCATGCAGGATTCTGGTTTGGTGAATTTTGCGTGTTAAATTGATATACTTGTACTAACTTCTCTTTCTGATTTTGAAGTGCAGACAAATAGAGCTGAAGAAATGGACACGACCATTTATGATAAGTCAAGAATGTAAACTGAGGACTTTCAAACACAATGCATCTTAGCCCCATAATCCATATATTACTCAAGTCACAGCTTCAGAGACCATTCAACAATGATGCTCAAGTAACAAAAAAAAGAGTCTAATTTCCGACGAAGAGAAGCGAGAAATCATAAAGCAAGAATCATGGTAGAGTAGCAGTCTTCTCGACTCAAGGAACTCCATCAAGGGTGTTGTATCATCATAACAAGTAGTCCAAACAGCTTCAACAGCAGCCTTTGCCGCGGCTGGTGAATGGTGTCTAGCCACTGATCTCATTGATCTTTGCTTCACAAATTTCTATGGCATCAACTCAAACACACATTACACACATAATTCAGTAATCAATACAAGGAGAATGTATTTAGACCAGAAAATGATTGTTTACTTTGAGTCATAGGATGATTTCCAATGATGTCTCCTATGATGAATATAAGTAAACCATCGGAAAGGGTTTGCAACAATGAATGTGATTTTCACAAAATGGCATATAGTGATTGCTAAGGAAATGCAAAACATGTAAATTGGAGAAAGAGAGGAACTCATTGGCTCATGATCCTTAATCTTGAGATCATTCATCTTTAGATGACCATGAAGAATCTCTCTCGCGAGATGGCAATCACCACTGACATGATTAGCTCGAATCTGTTCCAACAAACAGCATAAAAGCAGGCATGATCAAGAAAACAAAACCATGATGACGCTACACTTCCAATCACTACAACACCCCCAAATACCATTAAACAATGCATAAATTTGCTTAAGATTGTAACCTCAGTGCAGGCTTGATGGATGTCGTTTCTCCAGTTCATATTAGCAGCACGACAGTCATCATATGCTTGCTCCACCTCGTCTCGAAAATTCAAGTAATTACTACATATTTGAATCTAATGCAATGTATCACAATGCAATTATCAGTATGCTATAAAACAAGGTCTAAAACATAACGATAGAAAATGGCGACAACCACAAAAATCACAAGATTCACAGCCACAAGCAAATGTCCTATACTACTTATCCAGTCTATCAAAAAGTAAAATCCAACTGAAACTTAAGCCATAAACGTTATACACATTTTTCAACAAAACTGGATATGACCAAGGAAAGATGTTTCTTTATAAATACCAATGAAAATGTTAGTTCATAAAGATACCAAATATACACTCCAAAACTTAGAGACAAGAGTACCTCCAAGATAAATGGATTAAAAAACACTGTCCAAACTAACAACCAATGACCCCAGTACAACCTACATCCTCGTCATGAAGCTGAGGAGACGCCGGAGTTGTAACAACTTTTCCAAACCTCAATCCCTTCAACATCTTCTCTAGTCACAAAAAGCCTATCACCCCCACCCTCTATTTTCTTGATCACCCCTCGCTCCGAATCCTCGACTTTATCCATATAATTCCTCCTACACATCTCTTCATTCACATTCCTCTCACCCCCATTCTCCTCTACTCTCGACCACACCTCCAACTCGCCATCTCTACCCACAAACGTTTGCTTCCTGTAACAATGTACTGCAAAACTGCCACCACCATTCCTCCCCACATCCCTCAAACTTGGATTCTTCTCTTTAAGATACAGCCACGGATCATCCGTCCGCAAATCGGCCATGGCTAAATCCCCCGATTTCGAGCAAATCTTGAACAATGCCAACTCATCCAAATCAACATCCACATCCGCCAAAGAATCCCCAAACCGGCTGCTCCGACCCGACCCTGGCTCGAAGGTCTCCCAGACCACATCCCGGGTTCTTGGGTCCCACAACCGGATATAGCCCGAATACCCGAATGCCCCTGACGTGATGGAGCTTCCCACCAAAAGACCTAAATCGGAAACATACGTCAGCTTCGTCGGAACCATATATTTCGCGGAATTTCTCGGCATCCTCCCGATCTCCGACGAAATCTCCATCGTCGATTTATCGATCATCAGCACGCAATTCTCTCCATGGTGGCAATCGTAGGAAGCGAACACCGAACCGACCGAGTCGGCAATCGCGTGGACTCGGGCTTTATATATCATCACATCTGAAGGGTCGACCCACTCGATTGAGTGGACTCGGCGCCCATTCGCCATATTGTAGAAATGCAATCCGGATCCCTGCAGAGATCCGATTGCGGCGATATCGGATTGGATTCTCTTCACGGAATTAATAAAATCGAAATGCGTCCGCGCCGTCGCCGTGTGGCTGAGATTCCAATCGTAGACCGTAATCTGGCCGCCGTGGGCCGCCCACAGCGACCCGTCGGATTCGATCGCGTTGAAATCCGAAACGACGCCGTCGGAGGAGGGTTTGACGGTGGTGAATAAGGAGGCATCGATCCCGTTGATCCGGCTCGGAGCTAGCGCTGATCTGAGCTGCGACTCAATGCCGAAGTAGAGCGCCTCGTCGATGAGCTCTTGGTTGGAGAAGCGTTTGGCGGTCGAAGGGAGGCGGTTAGACCGGAGGAGAGATAGGAGGACGGAGAAGATCTCCGGGTCACGGTCGATGAAAACCGGATCATGACCAGACCGGTTTGATAGAGCGTATAGGAGGGAATCCGGTCCGCCGGAACGGAGAGTGGAGACGGTGGTTTCGAATAGCTTGCCTTCGACGTTGAGCTTGATGCGATCGCCGGCAGCTAGGGTGGCGGCGGCGGGATATAGGCCATTCATCGACGTTGGTGTTTCAGGGGAATTACCGAATTAGGCTGGATTGAAACTTGGAGGAAATTTTGTACTTGTCTGGGCAAGTACAGTTATCTTGAAGCATCAGTCGAGTAAAACAATAACATCAAAAGAAAAAAAATATAATTTTAAACATTAAAGAATGAATTAATTAATGAGATAATGAGCTGTTTTGGATTTTTCTCCCAAGATCTTCCTAAAGAATTATGCTTAAGATAGAAATTAGAACTAGGATTCAGGATGTCAATCGGAACAACTTGTTCAGGTTTGGGCCAATTCATATTGAGTTGTTGGCTTATTCGGTTACAGGTTTCGCACTAGAAATTCTGAACTCTAACTCTCTAACCCTAAATTATCATGTTTCAGGCTAACCTATCGAGCTAATCAGGCTAAAAAAATTTATGAATTTTTTTAATTAATATATTAATCTTGATAATTTTATATTTCTAAGAAATAAATACATCCATAAATGAATGCCGCTTCAACTCAAAACTAGTATGTAACTCTTAGAAAATGAAGAACATATATTTTTCATAAATGATTATCATTTTTAAATTTTGAATGTAAAATGTTATTGTAAAATATAATAAAAATGAAATGATGAATATAACTATCAAATATTGAATCAAAATGTATTTTTACATACATTTGAAAAAAAAATCTTATTATATTAACTTCCAAAAGTTTGAAAAAAATTAAAATAATTAAGTTTGAAAATTGAATAATCAGAAGTCGCTAATTTTTGGGTCGACCCTACGGGTCTTGGGCTATCTTCGGGCCAAGCCTACTAAAATTAGCAAGAGCGGAATGTTTTAAGGTATCCATCACCAAATTAAATATTCTCTGTTTTCGCGATTTGTATTGTCATCCATAAAACGTTTATAGATTACTAAACGCTTTGTGCAAAAATAATACAAGGGTGAGAATTAGAAAAAAAATAAGATTAAAATACAAATTATAGTTTCTTGTAATTATAGGTATTTCCCTAATTCAGCAACCAAATTATAATAAAAATAAATAAATTCAATTAATGTACTTCAAATTAATATGCCAAATTTCAACTTACTAAAAGAATATAAATTAAAAAATAATGGATTTTAGCAAACTATCTTCTTTTTCTTTTCTTTTTTTCTTATAAACATTTAATAAATAATTTTATATATAGCTTTTATTTTACTCACTATAATTCTCATCCCAAATATTCGTGAATTTAAGAATTAAACAAACACCAATCAATATTTTAATCCCCAAATTAATATCCAAAGAAAAACTATAATCAGCTTCTGCTCAAAACGTAATAGGTTTTGTAACTGACTTTGGAGTGATTCGAAGCTCCCATATGAATTCAGGCAGAAATAATGGGTTTTTAGTGGGTTATTGTCCATAATAAATGATAAATTATTTATTGTATATTAATTAATGGACTATAAGGTAAAATAATAAATTTACAGTTAACTTTTATTAATATTTTAGATGGATGCTAAAGTGAATAAAATGTTGATTGAGGAGTGGAATATAATATGGCCCAACCCTAAACCGAAAGGCCGAAAATCCAATCCGACAGTTGGCCGCTAGCTACTTGAGAGAAGAATGTCAAAATAATTGTAGAGTCAATTATTGATTGGATGCAGCTGGCGCATCACGTCGCATATAACCACGCACCCTAAAATTACTAGTTAAATTTCAAGTTATCATATAAGTATTACATATAGTCCAACCTAATAAGTGATGGTGGCATGAAAGAAATTGCCAAGTTTTGCAAAAATCCAAGATATGAGATATCTAATAGAGGACATTGAATTTTTCTTTTGTGCATAATACAATGTGCTACTATAGCTGTTAAATTTTGTTCTAACTCTTCTCTTTTTAAATACTAATTAGCATAATTTGTAACAACGCATGTGTTCCATGAGACTATATTTCAACACTACTGTAAAGTTACATCATATGAAAATTTATGAATTTAATCCAACTGAGGTTTAGCACTAAGTATATTACTTTCCCAATAAATTTTTCATTTATTTCTTAGTTATTTTTTTAAACACTAATCGTGAATTATTGTAGGTATAGTATACAATAATTATAGATTAACCAACCTTAATAATTAATTGTCAATTTAATATAAAAATAATTATATATCTTGAATGAATTAGTGGATTTTAATTAATAATTTCAAAATAAAATAAAAATGTAATAGATTGAAACTGAAGAAAAAATAACTAAAATATAAAAAAATATCCCATGAGAGCAAGAAGGATTAATGAAATTAGCATGAAGGACTATATATAAAAATATTAATTTATATATTTTTCACGTTTTTTTCCACTTAGGTACATGTTATGATATTTTGCTAATATTTCAGTATCTGTTATGATATTTTAAAATGTCAGCTGAAATAAAGTGAAAATGACATTTATACCCTTGAAGGGTTCAAGGATATTTTGGGAACGAAATTTATGTCTAGGTACCTGAAATTTGATTTTTTCGAGTCCAAGGGGGTATTTCGTGATTTGTCCTCAAAGCGTCGCTGTATTTTACTTCATCGCCCATGTTTCTTCACCATATATTGGACTGCTGCTGGAATTCCACTTCGTTAAACCCTCTCTCTATTTTTTTAGTATATGAAAACCGACTCAAAATTGATTGACTATCAACGAATAGCTGCTCGAGGAGCCTGTTCGTAAAAGAAGAGAGGAGCATTTACTTTCAAATGACAACTGTCTCTTCTTGCTGCGAGGGCGTTGCACGAAACCAAACCGCCCCTTCTCGACCCTGTCTCCGAGGGACAGTTGAACGAGCGACTCATGAATGCTGTCGGGTAACCGCTTATCTACTCGTGTTCGTAGCTCGATCGGAGGTCAAGACATTAACTTACTTTTTCTATACTTTTTGCGTAAATATAAAACTCTGACAAAATAGAAAAAAAAAAAAACAGACTCCTTTTTTTGTTTTTTTTTTTAATGATAGAATACAAACTTGAACGAAAAGGATAGGTGGTCCCTTGGTATGAACCTAGGAACCGGATAGGGGTACGAACCAAAGGCGTGTCTTTTGGCTCTGATACCAAATGATGTGATACTCGCCGGCAGCTTACGACGACATGGCACATAGTCCAAGAACGCCGCATAAACTAGCGAAAAGACACGGATAAGAATCATACTCCTTGATTAAGACTCTCGAACAACTGTAGGCAAGAATGTAAAGACGAGCCCATACGACCCAACGAGCAACTCTCACTCAAAGATTGAGATCGGGTGGAACCGGCACCTTCGGTTAGACCCTCTGAGAACTATAGTCAAGAACGCAAATGGAGCCTCTATAACCCAAAGAACAACTCTAAGAACAAAGAAGATGGTTATGGTTAGAAGACACCACAAACGGTTATGACTCTCCATTTGATAAGTCGGTAACACACGCTCCGAGCACTATGCTCCAAAGAGATGCGGGAGAGAGAGTTAAAACTCACAGATGTGATATTTTTATTAATGATCAAGCTCCTCTAAACCATTACATAGGCATCAATATTTATAGATGCTGGAAAACATATTCTAAAAAGAAAATAAAAGCATAAAGGGAAAACCTATTCTAGAAGGAAAGCCAATCAAATATGATTAAACTTTCCATCTACTTATCTATTCAACTAAGAAAGATAATAAATACCAAATCTATTCAACTAGGAAAGATAATAATAACTACAAAAATAAATTACTACTGCCATAAATTTGTCCATCAAGCCTTAAATTTTGTGGGCCTCAATATCCAAAAATCAACACACATCTTCTTCAAATTGTGGTCCACTTACTTAAGGTCGATCTGAGGACCACATCACTTAATATTGAAATGTTCTAGTTGCGCCCAATTCCTTTTTATGTCAAGTAAGGATGAGAATTTGTTCTACTTGCGCCCAGTTCTCAGGCTAGTAAGAGAGCACAAAACCAAGCTCATGTTAATTAAATGAAGCTTTAGAAAACAAGCCGAACTTTGAACATCACAAACATATGAAATTTAATAAAAAAAAATTAAGGATCAGAGAGATCATAAAAGCATACAAAGTAAGGAAAACGGAGCAGGATGAGATCCGATCTTCTCCCTATCAAAAATGGTAAATGAAACTAAATGGAACATTCAATCACTTCACATCTATTAGAATGGAAAAAAAAAAAAAAAAAAAACGAGTGAACTTATTTGGCCGTTTCTTCAAACAAGTAATGTGCACGAGTGTTCAAATAAAAGATCTGGTGGGAATCAAGATATCCTTAATGTTAGTTAATCATAGTGACGATGCCGTTCTTGATGAAGTAATCCGTCTCTCTCGCTGCCTCCGCGCACGAATACATCTCTCCGTGGGGGGTGGGGGGGGGTGGGGGGGGGGCGGCCCCCGCGCACGGATACTCAGCAACAGCCAACATCTCACGCAGTCGCTTGAC
>JAYDZE010538225.1:0-14905 GCA_034509125.1 Monilaria moniliformis
TCTATAACAATAGACTACGGTTTTTAAAAAAAACCGTAGTCTATGTAGTGTAGTGTATGAGCGTTTTTCTTGTAGTGGTACAACAAAGTTAAAGGTGCAAACGTAGTTTTCTTGATACTCTATGTAGATGACATTCTTTTGATTGGAAATAACAAAATAATGTTATCAAAATTGAGATAGTGGTTGTCTACAAAATTTAAAATGAAGGATATGCGATAAGCTGGACACATTCTTGGAATCAAGGTCATCTGAGATTGCCAGAAAAGAATGTTGTACTTATCTCAAGAATCCTACATTGATATCGTGCTCAAGTGTTTTAACATGCGTAAATCCAAGAAAGGGTTCTTACCTTTTCGGCAAGGAATTATCTTATCTCAAGAGATGTGTCCAAAGACACAACGTGAGATAGAAGAGATGAGACAAGTTCCATATGATTCGGCAGTTGCAAGTCTTATGTATGTTATGCTATGCATGAGGCCTGATATTTGTTTAACTGTTGGCATGGTGGCAAGATATCAGTCCAACCCAGGCCGAGGACACTAGACTACGGTAAAGAATATACTCAAGTACCTGAAGTGGATCAAGGTCCATTTTAGGATCTACAAGTATAACAATTTTAAACCTGTGAATCCTGCTTGGATGTAAGATGTCCAAAAGATCTTTTAAGGTCAAGGGACATAGGGTCAAGAATGTAATAGAGCTCATTCATTCTGACATATGTGGTCTAATGTTTACTCATACTCGATATGGTAAGGTGTATTACATCACTTTTATTAATGACTGCACCAATTATGGATATGTCTCTTTGATGCACCACAAGTCGGAATTCATTGAGAAATTCAAGGAATTCAGGGCACTTGTGAAGACGCTTCATGTAAAGACTATAGTGTGTCTTAGATTTGATCGTGGACGCGATTATCTCACTAAGGAGTTCGTAAACTACTTATCAGCAGTAAGAATTCAAACCCAACTAACTGCGCTAGGTACACCCCAATAGAATGTCATAGCCGAAATAAGCAATCAAACCCTTCTAGATATGGTTCGATCTATGATGAGTAATGCTGAATTACATTCTTCTATTTAAGGCCAAGTGCTAGAAACAGTGACCTACACGTTGAACAACTTACCATCAAAGTTTGTAGTTGCAATACCACATGAGTTGTGGAGTGGACGTAAGTCTAGCCTAAGACATCTCGAAGGAACGAAATGATATTAGTTCTACAGTCTTCGTGTTAAGAAAGTGTTTGTTAGTACAAACATCTAATTCTTTGAAGAAGACCATGTAAGGAACCATAAACCCACAAGTGTGATTGCTCTCAAAGAAATGAGAGGAGTTACTGTGCCACTTGTCCAATATGTAACACCACAAGATTAAGATGCACCATCTACCTCAATTTCAGTACCACAAGTAGCAGAGCCACGTCGCAGTGGGAGGGTTGTGACAGAGCCTGATTGATTTAATGACTTATGAGAGTACTTTGTCTCAGTCTCTGGCCTAAATAATTAGATCCCTGGAACTATGTCGAAGCTATGTGCGATTCAGATTATCATTCATGGGAAGAGGTGATATTATCTAAATTCCAAACCATGCTAGATAAGGAAATTTATAATCTTGTAGTCCTACCCGAAGGACGCAAGGCCATAGGGAGTAAATGGATCTATAAACATAAAAGTGGACCAGAAGATCGAATAGTCGTCTTTAAGGTGAGGCTAGTGCAAAGGGTTACACCCAATGGAAAGGTATCGATTATGATGAGACCTTATTGCCTGTACCTATTCTCAAGTCAATCTGTATCCTCATACCAATCATATCCTATATGGATTGGGAAGTTTGGCAAATGGACGTCAAGACAACTTTACTAAATGGAACTATTAAGGAGACCATTTACATGGAACAACCCGATGGATTCAAACTAAAGGGCAAAGAACACATGTCTGAAAGCTTAAGAAGTCCATTTATGGACTGATGCAAGCATCCTTGTCATGGAACATGTGTTTTGATCAAAAGGTTAAGTCCTATGGATTTGATGAATGCCCTCATGAAATCTGTATATACAAGAATGTGATGGAAATTCGGTGGTGTTCTCGGTACTCTACATAGATGATATCGTATTGATTGGAAACGACAGGAAGGTATTGTTAGGCGTTAGGGCATGGTTACCAAGTCAGTTTGATATTAAAGATATGGGAGAAACATGACACATCCTTGGGATCAAAGTGATAAGAGATCGCAAGAAAATGATTTAATGCTTATTTAAAGAATCTTACATTGACATAGTGCTTAGGTGTTTCACTATCTCAGGACATGTGTACACTATCTCAGGACATGTGTACTAAGACACCTAGTGAGATACAAGAGATGACACGAGTTTCATATGCTTGGGTAATTGAAAGTCTCATGTATGCTATGATGTGAAATAAGCCTGATATCTGCTTTGTGTAGACATGGTAGCAAGATATCAGTCGAACCAAGGTCAAGCACATTGGACTGCGGTGAAGAATATACTTAAGTACCTGAAACAGTTAAGGAGTATATGTTAGTTTACCGGGCAGACAATTTGTGTTCGTTGGGTTACACCGATTTAGATTTCCAAACTGATCGAGATTCGAGGAAATCTACCTCTGGTTATGTGTTTACCTTAGGAGGTGGAGCCGTGATATGGAAGAGTGTGAAACAGAAGTGCATCGCAGACTCCACCATGAAAGCTGAATATGTAGCTGCTTGAGAAGCTGATAAGGATGTTATTAGGCTTAAAAGCTTCCTAATGGATATAAACGTGATTCAAGATAAGCCAAAGAGTATTATGATCTATCATGATAACTTTGGTGCAGTGACAAATTATAAGAAACCATGGGCCCATAAGGCTGGTAAACACATAGAGATGAAATACCCCATTATTAGAGACACGTCAAAGTTACAAAGATTGCATCGGAGCACAACTTGGTAGATCCTGTCACTAACAGTCTTCTAGCTGGGAAGCTTAACCGTCATGTGGAAGCGATGGGCGTGAGATGCATCAATGACCTACTTTGAGTATAAGTCGAGAATAGGCAGTATTTTATTTATTTGTTGTATATTCGAAATCATGTTTTGAGTATAAATGTGAGATTGTAAGGGTTAGTATACAAAAAAACATGTTTTTAGCTGCTTTGTATTGTAAAACCTTATCTCTTATATTTATTAGAAGAAATGTCACATGGTTTGCCTTTTATATTATGGATGTTTATCATTAAGCATATAATTATAAATTGAGTAAACAAGTCCTCTTTGTATTCTGCAGACTGAATGGTGGATTCATGATCACAAAAGGTTAAAATGTTGGTTTGAGGTTCGCGGCTATCTTGGCCAACTGGTGACATTGGTGTGGTAGAGCACCGCAATAGATTACAGTGAGAAACGTACTTAGATGCTATGTAAATGAAGTAGAAGGTCTTAGTAATTATTTATTTTTAAATCTATATAAGTAACATTGAGCATATGACGTTGATTATGCACTGCTTTGATTTATCAATAGGTACGGATTTTTTGCAACCCAAAGTAATTCCTGATATCTTGGGCAATGGTATTTTATGTCTAGTGATGCCAGTATTGTATTTATATAAAATTGGGTATCGGGAGGACCCGAGTTGATAATATTCCCAAAAGGTGTTTGAAAATGGTTTTATTATACAGAAGCCCGTCTGACTTGGAATTTATTCCAAAGTATAATAAATAATATTTTAAAATGGACCACTCTAGGAAAAGAAATCAATTAATTAAGAGCTATCAACACGTTTAAAATTAATTAATAGATATTGAAAATCTTAAACAAGGAAAATAAATAAATTAAAAATGAGCCATATTCATAATGTAGATTTGGATGGGCATCACATTATTAAATTCATCTACTAAACTAATCAGCAAGAAGATTCTGTAAATAAGGAAATCATTTGAACTCTAGAAGCTTATATAGGGATCTGTTTCTGCTTCATGCTGCCTGTCTAAATGCTTTCAAGTAGATTAGATTAATTTTTTATTAATTAAATCTATATATCATCCTATGAGATTTTTGGCAGTATGGAATTCTTCAATTGATCCCCAGCACATAAATCGAAGTGGATGGCGGATTTATGTCGTGTGGTGTGTCTTCTTGGACGGCTGGCATAGTGACTCCTCTAAGTTCCTCGAGAGCAATCACAACTTATAGTTTTTTGCATATGCTTCTTCTAAGAACACATTTATGCTAATAAACATTTTCTTATCACAAAGAGTATAGAATTCATACCCTTTCATAACTTTTGGATACCCTATGAATAGACATACATCAATACGTGATCCCAACCTGTTGGGATCTTTTTTCAACATATCTACTAGAAAACCCCACGTTATGAGATGTTTTAGACTAAATTTACGTCCATTTTACAAGTCATGTGGTGTTGCATGTACAAACTTCGATAGTATGTATTTCTAAGTGTTGATCGTTGTTCCTTGTGCTTGCCCTAAAACGAAATAGGTAACTAAGCATAACTCATCATAGATCGAACTAAGCTATTATATTAGGGTGTACTAGACGCAGTCAGTTGGGATTGAATTCATGCTTCTGATAAGTAGTTCAAGAACTACCGAGTGAGATATTTGCCTTCACAAGTAGATCGTAGACACTTGAAAGTCTTACCATGATGCGTCTCCACGAATGCCCTGAATTCATTATATTTTTCAAAGAATTCTGATTTGTAGCGCATCAAATAGACATATCCATACTAAGTGTAATCATTTATGAAAGTGATGAAATACATATTCTAATCTCAAGTCTGAGTAGACATTAGACTACATACATAAGAATGAATGAGCTCTAGTGTTTTTTTGGCCCTTTGCCCCTTGACCTCAGAACGTCTCTTGGTCATCTTACTCTCCAAGCACGATTCACATGTTTTAAAGAGTACTACATGTAGACCCACAAGTGGACCTTGATCTACGAACCCATGATTCCTCCTAAGTTAAGCATATCCAAGTCTAAGATTTCATAAGAATGTAACATTCATCAAACCACTATGAGACTTCTTCTTTCTAGAGATAGTTGACATGTTATTGGACTCAGTTTAGTGTTTCAAGAGTTGTGGATTCCTTATAGTATATAAATTGTTTTCATTGTGCCGAATGACACATTCGATATTTTGGTGTTTTTAGTGACTAAATCTAGAATGTTTTGAGTGGTTTTGATTATATTTAGCTACGTTTTAGTTTAATTATCTACAACGGGCCTTTTGTGCACGATTTTGAGAGACTCTCCAACACCATTCAAGCCACAACATTATATATTCTATGCTACCATTCATCCACCAACACATTAGACAAGTCCTTGCCAAAGCAAGGGAAGTTCAAGGAGAAATCAAAGACAAGACAAACGTTTACCTCTATACGGGTTCTTTTAGCTTGTTTAGATTTTGTTTATGTTCTTATTTTGTGTTATTTTACCTTTAGTCATGTTTGGCTAAGCCTTTTTATTCTAGGGTTAGAAAATAGTGAACACTAGGTTTGTTCAAATGTTTGGTTTTATATCCAAGACCTTGTTTTGTTTTATCTTCTCTTATTCTTAATGCTTGTGTTTGACTAGCTACCAAATAGATGATTTTGTGTGCATTAATAAGAGATTCGAAAGATGAGTATTGATGCATGATCGAAGATTAGATGACACATGAATCAATAAAATCAAGAGGTTTGAGATTAATATGAAGGACACATAATCTTAAGTTCTTTTAGGAGTTGCAAGTAAAGATTAACATCCTAAAATAAAATCCATTGTTTAGGTACTTCGAGAGGAGGTCTAAACTAGTTGTGTGATTGTCATAGTAAGATTTAATCCAAAATTTGATATTAAATTCCATGTTTGAATGAATCGATGTGTTGATGAAAGCAAATCCCTAGAATAATTCTTTATCTTTTCTTTCAAGTTTTATTTTATGTTTTCTTTCTCTTTCTTTTATAAGACCATCCACAACAATCAAAGTTTATGTTATAGTAATAATTGATTGAGGTAATAGTACTTACAATTGGACGTAGTCTTTGTGGATACGATATTCTTACTTACTATTTACTATTCTATGATTGCATCGTTCTCTTGCAGTATAAATTTTAGTAGCAATAAATAGCTCAGTCATGTTTTTTACGCCGTTTTCGGGGACTAAGTTTTCTATTCTAATACTGTGATAAAATAAGTGTACTAATCTAAACGTTTTTATCTCTTTTTTTTCTTTTTGTTTCTCAAACCTTGGATTGTGCAGTTAGTTTATGCACGCTAATTATAAGAAGTTATCTTTGGAGCCCTGTGATCCCCAGATTGAAACTTTATCTTGTCGAAAGATCACTGAAAAGCTCAGGATGACACTCAATCCTATTCAATTGGTGCAACAACTCAAACAACAACTGCAGCTAGTGCAGCACCAACTCAATGAGCAAGAGGCTGCACGATATCAAGCTGAAATGATGCTCGTGAACAACTTTGAGGTGAATAACTTTGAACTGAAGCCAGCCCTCATCTCAATGGTTCAAAAAAACCCAATATGGTGGTCGCGTCATGGAAGATACCAACATGCATCAAGCATAGTTCTTGGAGATAAGCAACACTGTTAAGGTAAATAGAGTTTCTAACGATACCACTCACATGAGATTATTTTATTTCTCTTTAAGGGACAAAGAAAGATAATGGTATCAAACTCCCGTACCCGATTCGGTGAAAAGTTGGGAGAACTAAGCACATAAGTTCCTCAACAAGTTATTCCCACTCGGCATAACCTTGAAGCTTAAAGCCGAGATGACCCAATTCCAACAAAGAGAGGAAGAGTCTCTCTATGACGCATGAGAGCAAATTAGGGAACTCTTGAGAAGGTGTCAAAACCATGGTTTTGGGGAGGACCATCAGGTATGCATATTCTACCATGGGTGTAACCTAGATGTGAAAAGGTGATTAGATGTTGCAACATGAGGTTCACTGTTGAACAAAGGACATGAAGCAACCATAAAAGTCATAGAGGATATGGCTACTACTAGCTATGAATGGTCGGGTGAGAGACGAGCGCAAATCTTGAAGATGGTGGATTCTACCTCAAACACCGATCCGATGAGCTTGATCGTGGCTCAACATGGTGCACTAAACACAAAAATTTGAGAACCTCTCTCAATCAAAAGTGGAACCAATGGTTTTGCCACAACAAGTTGTTGAAGAGGTGAACTACGCGAATCAAGTAGCACAGTAAAGGAATTTCAAGAGTTATCACCCAATGAAGGGAGAAATCAATATTATCCAGGTAATCGTTCACATCCTAATTTATCATATGCAAACCCTAATAATGTTTTGCAGCCTCCACCTAGATTCTTGGTTACGAATGGAGTGATCGATGAGACAAAAAAACCAATGATTAAGGAAGCCTTGATGAGCTTCATAAAATGAGCTGAAAAGTGCATGGGGGATTCCGAAGGACAATTTAGGAAGTTGGAGACAAACGTGGGTGCTTTCGGAACATAAGTCAAGATGATAGAGACCCAAATTGGGCAAATGGCCATAGCATTGGGTAATCAACCAATAAGGGCAATTCCCAAGCCAACCTACGGTGAATCTGAAGGATCAAAGAAACATAGTTTAAATTAGGAAGACGTTAAATTAGCATTAGTTGCTTGACACTCCAACCTTTTGTTTTTCTTAGTTTTCTGTTTTAGATTTTTTATTTTTTTAAAATCACCCTACGGGTGAGAGGTTAGGCAGACCCCCAACCTGTATATATGATGAAACAATATCAAATGTTTCATACACAGAACAAGCCCCAAAGTGACTTGTTCCCAAACACGTAAAGATACAAGACGTCGAGCCCACAAACTGGGCCGAACAATGAAGATCACAAAAAAGATAATACAACAACAGCAACCTAGCTAGGCGGGCACTTAGTGTGCCAACCTCAAACCTATGAAAGGGAAACAAAAAAGAAATGGCATATCCATGGGCGATTTAAAAGTGACCAAATCCAAAGGAAGAGATAGAACATATGGAAAACAATGAGAACCACAAAAGGCGCTCAAACATCATGAAATCGAAATCTGAAGTTAGGATAACCCAACTGATTCCTAACAAGTGCCTTCAGCCTTGGAATCGCCGACACCGAATCAGCTGCACAATTCCTCTTTCAGTGGATATTAGAGAAGTGAACCTGTAGCCGCCGGAGGAGGATACATATGCGAGCCATCGAGTGGCGCACGTCCACCGATCCAAGCTATCCAGAGTAGAGTACAGCGACAATCATCGCCGTATCCATCTTAATCCAAAGGTGCCAGGAGTGCCCAGAAGGTCGCCGTCCGAGCCGCACACAACACCATCACCGCCCACCTGAGTCGTAGCCTTTGTGAAGAAGTCGTCCGTGTTGAGCTTCACCCAAATAGAATCGGGAGGATACCACAAAACCATCAGGGATCGCGGTACATGCCGGTGAGCAGGAGCACCCACGCCAGTGCTTGGGGACAAGTGTCCCCATAGCGACCATACTCCGCAGCTAGTTCACAACCTGCCCAGTAACATGATAAACACGAAAAGGAATAGTGCGATGCTTATAGCTATTCCTCTCCAGCCAGAAACCTAGTCTAGGTGCAATATCGGTGCAAATGAGAATAGGTGTGTGTAAATCAAGAAACCAAGCTGCAAAGTAATCCCAAACAGTTCTCGACGATTGACTCAAACAGAAAAAATACTGGATGGACTCGACTAATGATGACTCACAATACAGACACTTGGACACAAGACAAATACCTCAAGACTGCAACTTACAATCTACCAGTACATTGTTGGCGACGAGGCACCACAGGAAAATAGAGATATTGGGCATAAGGCATGCATTCCAGATCTGGCCGTGCAAATGATGCCTCGGGAGCAGGTTCTTGACACGATCCGAAACAGAGGTCGAAGCGAACTCGTCATGGATAGTCCAGGCCCACGCCATCATATCCCTTCCACCCACATCAATCGGCTTGGTACTTAGAGCAACAAGTGCATGGAAAGGCATACGATACAAAGCAAGCAGAGCATGCAGCTTACACATATTCTAGGCATTATCACTCAAGAAATCACTGACCTTGTAGGAGTGAATTGCACCATCGGGATAACAGAAGAGCGAATGGGGCGATCCCCAAACTAAACACCATCCCAGAAGCTGACCTTCCTTTCCCCCCAATAACCTACGCACATAATCAAGCATGTGGTACATAATACGGCAAAAACAATGCTAAATAGGACTATCATGCACAAAATAAGCCATATCAGAAACACGAAAGGGGAGAATACAGTACTTGTGCACAGTGAACTATGCCCAAAGTGAATCCTGAGCGTGAAGTCTCCACCAGAGCTTGTAGCTACACGCAGTGACCAAAATACTGAAACGACGGATGCCAAAGCCCCCCTCATCCGTAAATCTGCTTCCAACTGATCCAATGAATCTTCCTCTTCTACCCTACAGTTCCCCAGAAGAAACGTGCTAAAACCTACAACATGTGCTGAAGGGCGCCCTTGAGCAGCTCCATGAGCTGAAAGATGTGCAACAGAATGGTAGCCAAAGTGCTCTTAATGAGAGCAAAATGTCCTCTAAAAGATAGGTGGCGGTGGGACCACAAGTGGATATGGTCCGTGATGCACTGCCTCAAAGGAATGATGTGGTCCGCCCGACGGTAGCCACGGTAGATGGGGATGCCCGAGGTAAGTGAATGGCAGTGTCCCACACTGATAACCAGTAAACTCCTCAATATCAGCCCAGTCTTCATGCTTCAAGGCAATGAAGAAGTGACTCTTCACAGTGCTCACCCTCTAACCAGAAACAGCCGAGTAATGGTCCAAGCACTGCATCAATCAGACCAGAGACTCATGCTTCGCCTGGATGAAGAAGATAATGTCATTGGAATATGCGAGATGAGAAACAGGGAACGCACGTCTCCTACAGGGATACCTCATGTCATGATCACCAATGAACAGCCTGTCCAGACAACGTGAGAGGTAGTCGGCAGCCAGGACAAAGAGAGAGGGCAAGATTGGATCTCCCTGCCGCAGACCTCTTGTCGAGGGAAAGAAACCCGTTGGGGCTCCATTCACAAGCACAAAAAACCAGCAGGAGAAGATGCATCTCTGCATTAAGCTCAGCCACATAGGCGGGAAACCCATTCCTTCAAAAATCTGAAGCAGGAAAGCCCACTGGACGCAATCATATGCCTTCGCTATGACGAGCTTGAGAGCCACATTTGGTGACGGCACGCACTTCTAGAGGTCATGAATCAACTCCTGAGCAAGAAAGACATTATCATTGAGCAGCCAGCCCTTGACAAAACCACTCTAGTTCGACGCCACAACACTAAGGAGTAGAGGCACCAATCAAGAAGTCAAGAACATTGAGATGACCTAGTTGGTCACGTTGCACAGGCTAATCAGCCAAAAATCTGTCTAGGCTTCTAGGTTGGGCTTCTTTGGCAACAAAATAATGGTGGTGGTGGTGAAGCTCTTCGACAATGAGGAGCCGACAAAGAAATCTGTCACCGCACTCACCACATTTGGCCCCACAATATCCCAACACCGCCAGAAGAAGAGCGAGGAGAAGCCATCAGGACCTGATACACTATCCCCGCTGATCCCAAACATAGTTGGCTGGACCTCAGCCTCATCAGGGGTAGCGAAAAAGTCATCCACATCCACCAAGTTCGGCAAGCGCTGAAGTAAGCTCAAGTCGGGCTGAGGGAGCTGGCTGGGATCTAAGGTAAGGAGGCGCTGGAAGAAACCCATCACAGACTGTCGGATATCGTCCTCCTCCTTGAGGACCTGCTGTTCATCCTGGATCAAATGGATGTGGGACTTAACCCGATTTTGGCAAACCCATCCCTGGCAGAACATCGAATTTTGCTTACCCTCGACGGCCCACTTGATAGCTGCCATCTGCTTTGGAAATTCTTCTTCCATCCTATTCCAGAGCACGTACTTTGTTGTCCTCCTACTGAGCTCTGCCCCTGTGAATAAGAGAAGGATCGACATCAAACTCCAGTTGAGCAATCGAAATAGCCTCATCGGCAAGCCAGATTTTGTCAAAGATGTTCCCAAAGCCCTTCTTATTATATCCTTTGAGAAAACCCTTAACTCTTTAGAGATTGAGCATGCCCTGAAATCCTATGTCTGCGGCCCAAATCCTAGCGATGTCAGCCAAGAATGAGTAATGGCGAACCCACATGTTCTAGAATCGGAAAGGGGGCCGTGAAGTCTGTAGAGAGAACTGACAACTGACCACCAACGACACATGATCCAAGGAAATGCGAGAAAGGTGGGTAACCCTAGTGAAAGGGAAGACCAAGGTCCAGAACTCTCCCAACAAAACACGGTCGAGGCGTTCAAAGAGCCCAGCACGAGCCCACGTGAAAACCAACCTATTAAAACCTGGATCAAATAGATAACAATCAGCAATAGCATCGGCGAAGTCGAGACTCTCATGATGCATGTCCACCGTGCTACCCCGACATTCTTCTTCCGAGAGGAACACATTACAATCGTCTCCAACGAGTCACGAATGGCCATCCATATCCATCGAGAGGTCACGAAGCTGATCCCAAACAGAATATCTCTCCAAATGACTGCACTTCCCAAAGACCACTAAGATATTGAGAGGAATGGGGAAAAAAGCCACCGTAATCCGGACGTGCAACACTTGCTCCGAGTCATCCAAGATATCAACTCGAAAGTCTCGATGCGCAAAATCCAAATATGGCCATTCACATTACTGCGCTGAAACTGCAGGCCAAAGCGCCTACTAAAGAAGGCAGGATGAGGGTCCGTCTAATGCTCGATCATAACGATAAAGGAAATCTCATACATGTCAATCAAGTTCGTGAGGGTCCTCTGGGTGCGTCGATTGGAGATACCCTAGGCATTCCAAATCAAGAAATGACACGACATAAGAAAGATTAAGAGGAGCACGAGGCAACAAGCCTTGCCTTCTTCGATTTACCATCGTGGGTCGACGGAGCTGAGCCCCGAACAGCAGAAGTGGCCGCCTTTAACAGCCGAGTGCGGCTGGCGCTAGCCTCAATCATAGTTGAGTCCACTCCCCTATCATCCTCCTCAACATCATCAACCTCAGTCTCGTCCTCGGCAACCACGTCGAAGCCATTGGCAGAAAACATAGCGGAATCCTCATCTAGCTTCGTCATCCACGCCATCCACTCCTCAACGGATTTGAAGTCCTTCATCTACTCATCGATCGGTCCTAAACGAGAAACGGACCTTACTCATCCCTCATTGACCACCTCATCCACCTCAGGGCTCCGGCTTTTCTTGGCCTCGGTGTCAGAAACTCGGTCGTACTGATGCTGGGCGCTCGTCCGCCGCTCTCGAATTCCGTCATTGCTCCGTCTACACTTAGGGCGGCCCTGCTTCTAGAAGCCCTCGTCCACTCCACGATCCTGATCGCCGCCGAATACTCGACTTGCGTAGTGGCCTACTGCCCAGTAGGAACAAGAAAAGCATGCAAATTAAACCAAATAGGAACAATGGGGCTCTGAAAAAAAGGGTCAAAATCAGGAGTCCACTTGAAGCACGCATGGGGTGTTTTTCAATATACCAAGTAAGCATGCTATTAGCTTCATTCAACAATTTCACATAATCACATATATCAGACAACTCAATTAAAATATGATTGGCATTTAAACATTTCCACGACAAATTACCAACAAGGTTCAAGTTACCTGAGCCTTTTGAATGTGGTGGGAGGAAGAGATAGAGTTTGAGAATTTTCCGACCACAACGTAATCTTAGCGACCTGCAAGACGATCACTGTCACAAGCAGAAATAGAAATCAATGACATACCATCACTAATACCGGTTATGCCAATCTTGCGCACGAACTCGGGATTGATCACATAGGGGCCTCGAGTGGGCTATCCCTGCTTCACAACATCAGCTATGGATCGTGCTCCCACTTTGGCATTTTCCCAAACTGATTATAAGCCTCTAGGGTGGTAGTCTGGCAGTACCAATTAGAGTACCAGCTGTCTCACACAGTTGGTCATGTGGCGGAACAGAGTGCAGCCGAGGAGGGGCCAGCTGGATGTCATTAATGACGGCATTAGTGGGTTGAGGTGGGTGGACTTGGATGTTGATACCTTCTTGGACATTGGATAGTTGTTCCACCATTTCAATCTCATGAACAACCGATGCTTGGCCATTTAGTGGTGGGAATTGTTCCATTTTAGAAGTCAAGGGGCTGGGTAAAGAAGGGGCTAAAATGTGGGAGATATTCTATGGACGAAGTACTTGATTTTTTATCTCGGAAGGGCTGTGAAAACAAGATGCAGCGAGTTCTTTTTTGGTCGACGACGAATGCGAAGATGTTCTGGCATTGTTTGAGGCTGGGCAGAGGTACTGTTGGGCCCCGAAAAGGTTTTTTGGTTGATTTTTTGGGCTACCACATGAGATTTACAAGAAGTAGTTGGGCTTTAATGTGGGCCGAAGGTGGAGGAATTAATATCAGCCTGATTAGTTGATTTATTAAAAGAAGATTGGGCTGCATTTCTTTGGTTTTGGGCGTGGGAATTGAGTTGGGCTAAAAGGATATTTTTTGGCTGGTAGTTGGATTTATTTTTTGTTTGGGCTGAAGCTTTTTTAGTTTAGAACTCTCCCTTTGTTTTATTTTTTTAGTTTTATTTTTTTCTTTTGCATTTTCCCTTTAGTTTTGCTTTTTTTTTAAATAAAAAATAAAAAAATCGGTCGAACCAAGAAACAGATCGTTTGGGAGCCTTAGGCTTGCAAAGGGCCCATTTTTGAAGCAAGGCGTGACGAATCCATCTTCTCACACGGTCCATTTCCCATTTCAGGGTTAGCGGAAAAGTAGAAGTTAAAAGGTAAAAACTAATTCACTTCTTCCCCCTTCAAAATTTTGAGCATCATCACCCCCTTCCAAAGCAAGACTTCACTAGTCCCTATCACACTACACTCAATTTCACATACCGATTCATAAATACAGTTGAATTCATCACTTAAAGAACTTCAATTCCACCAAGGAGGTTTAAACTCTTCATTTGCCCAACAATCTTTTAATTTCTTGTTGAAATTCACTTTTCAACACCAAATATACGATTTTTACCACTCTCTTGATGCAATTGATATGTTTAGGTAATAATTCAAGTTAGGAGGTTGTTTTTACTTGCTTGGCATGTGTATTTGAGTAACAATTTTTTTGACAGATTTTGTCGAACACTAGGTATGCATAGGAAATATTATAGGTTTTGACGTATTCCTTGGCTTTTTGATACATATTGACTTTGACAATTGAAATTGAATGTATGAGGATTAGAGATTCATGCATAGAAGTAGGGATTTCATGTAAATTGACAATAATATGTTTTGTGCCCAAGACTGCATACATTGTTAAGGTAGTCGTTTGTTGCTTTTGATTTGTGTTAGCATGTCGTGCATATGTCTTTATATTAATGCATCAAAGATTGAATATTTTGGTGATTATCCTTACTTAATTGTTAATTTATATTGTCGATATCTTGAAATTATGTAAGGAAAAATGGGTGAATATGTTGTGTGTTAGATAGGAATTTGTGGTCATAATCAAGCACCTTAAATGTTACTTAAATTTAAGTTATTTTGATTATCATTTAGGTACATCTCACACAATGCCAAGACACTCACAAAGAGTCCCCGTGGATCCAAACCACCCCCGCAATTTCGAGGTAGTTCTAAGCAACAACAAGCAAAGGGTGACATGGGACACGCTCGTGAATCTAGAATTCTACCCCCCAGATATCCCCACTATGACACGTTGGAATCAATGGGAATTGTAATATCCCTAAAATGGCCCTAGTTAAAGATACAAATTTTCGGTACGATAAGATCGCCGAATAGGGGTTTCCGGC